>PVKA01001734.1:98626-138408 GCA_004027165.1 Ctenomys sociabilis
AAAAAAAAAAAAAAAAAAAAAAAAAAAAAAAAAAAACCTTAAAATGAGACCATTGTAAGAGAATTCTGTAACTTAAAGGCTAGAACTTTACATCACCAAAAGAAAGCATATTGTAGGGTAGGCAAAGGCTTTTTTAAGACACGATAATGCACCAATAAATGAAATATTGGCAAATTGAACTTGATCAAAGTCAAACTATTTGATAGAGAACAAACAAAAAGGCAAGATTCAGACACAATAGGCATCTCTCACCCTACAAAGCACTGCCTCTTCTATTAAATGACGTGAATCTGTGTGTGGCAACTTCGCAAGATCTTTAGAGAAGAGAATTCTCTGTGTTGCTCCCTACAACTCTATCAACTAAAATAGTGTGCAAGAAACATTTACTGAATTTCATAGGTTAATATGTAGAAATACCTCTCTGTCACACACACACACACACACACACGCACGCAAATGGAGGGCTTCACACATTACACAAGTGCGCTGCCATCAAACTATACTTGTCATCCCTCAAAATACGCTATTAAGTCTTTAAAAATTATAGACACAGAATGATCTCATTTATTGTTAAAAGTGTATTTTATGTATATATATATGGACGTGCATAAAGCCAGGGCTCAAAAGGCAGGGAGAAAGATGGGATTTTACTTTTTAGTCTCTGTAAAGGCTGAATTTTATACTACAATAAATACAAATAGAGAAAGTAAAAACCATCAGTCCACACCCTGCCAGGAATAGAAGAGCCATACCCAGTGGCCCCGGGAATTTCTCCAGATTCTTTCTCTTAACCTCACTTCAAAGTTCACTCATGATTGGTTTTCCAACCTGTACACAACCAAACTTCTCACAGTTGACAAATTGTCTAGCTCTCCACTCACCTTTTCTCCAGGGTGCTGTGCCTCTATTCCACCCACTGTACCCCTGGGACGGATGATATCTCAGTAATATCGTTCCAAAGCTCCTCCATGTCATGGAGATCAGGGTTGTCTCGATATATTTTCACTCTCTGACAGATGGGAGTCATTTCAGCCCATGGGGTGAAAGTTTGAAAATATCCTCAGGACACTGGAATTATGGAAGACAGAAGAGTCTTAGGAAAGCTGCCCTTAACATGTTACTATTACCACAGAGTACGACTGAACAAGGCTCATTATTTCCCTTTTATATAAATGGAAAACCTGAACCTCCAGATTTGAATATCACACCCAGGTCACAGGGCTAGTAAGCAGCTCTGGTTCAACCTAGAGTTTCTCAAACTATAAACTTTATTCTCTCTTATTTAATTGTATCAAGTTACTAACAGTATTTTTTCCCTCCCTTTCTAAGGCCTCACTATGCAGCTAGAACTCAGTGATCCTGCTGTTTTCAGCCTTGCTAGTGCTGGGATTACAGGCATGTGCCACCATGCCCAGACCTCCCCTGGACTTCTTAACACAAATTTGGGGCTAACAGAATCCACCTAAAGTAAAGGAAGTTTCCATTTGGATCTTACTTTCCTGCATACCTGATAGATGATGCTGTTTTGAGAAATCCCAGTTACCAACAATCCCTGAGCAAAACATACAGCCTATAATCTTGAATGTGTCCCAAGGTAAACTTCAGAAAAATTTTAAATTCCTATAAAGAAGAAGCTGACTATTCAAAATATTCTGATTATTTCCCACTCACCCAAGACAAGAAAAGTGAGGTTCTCTGATACTAGAAATATTTTAGAATTTCCAGAAATGCTTTCAGTGAAACAAGTCAAGAAGTAGGAGTGTAATTCGTGATGCCTTCTCATTCAATATCCTCCTGCAAAAATACTCTCACCCCAGAGCAGAAGCGGCAGCTCCATGTACAAATGAGCAGAGTCTCTGATCAAAGCTCGTTGGAAAGGAGATGGGCATCTGAAATCCAACTGAACACTCTGTACCCTAAACTCAGGAAGTAACTCAAGGAAATGCCAAAGCACCGGCTCTAGTACTCAAGAAACAAGTGAAAAGTCATCCAACTGAGTAGGACATTGGCAGCTAAAAGCATAATTCTGCACACATGCATGCGCGTGTACACACACTCTAATCTACCTACACTGACCCTTTGATGACTCTCTCACCCCCGAGATAGTGAGGTTACCCCTGATCTCTGAAGTGCAGAGATCTCTGCTCCCTGGAACTTCCTCCAATCAGCATTTAATTTCTTGTCTTTAAAGCACAATTCTGGGGAGGAGAAACTCATCAGACTCTGTGGAAAACCTTGTAATACTTTAAGAGACAATGATGACAGAGAGAGAAAATAAATTGGAAACAATTCAAGAAATGAGCAAACTTCTAAAAATGACAATACACCCAAGAAAATGGCAGATGAATGTATTGAGTAACATCAGACTAGTAACAGAGTTACTCTTTTACTGAAACATCTATACATACTGAATTTAAAGAAGTTTTAGTCAGGCATGGTGGTTGGTTGGTCCATCCTTCTAATTCCAGCACTCTGGAGAGTGAGGTAGGAAGACTGAGTGCAAAGCCATCCTAGACATCATAGGAAGACTCTGTCTCCATAAATAGATGTGTAAGTTTTTATACTTGAAGTGCACAAGAGCCAAAAAACAGTTAAGAATTGTTGACCAAGTTGCATAAGAAGATATAAACACAGAGGTAACATGGAATTTGGAAACTCTTTTACTTAGAGATGCTTAACAACTTCAGAATTGGTATCTAGGAGATTTAGTAGCCTTTTGATAGACTTGCAGGTATAGGGGTAAAAAAGAGATGTCCAGGGTCTGCCAAGAGATAGTTTCTTTTCTCTTTCTTTCTTTCTTTCTTTCTTTCTTTCTTTCTTTCTTTCTTTCTTTCTTTCTTTCTTTCTTTCTGTTGCGGAACCAGGGATTGAACTCATGCCCTTGTGCTTCCCAGGGAAGAGATAGTTTCTAAAGAGCTTCAACCCATAAGTAACAAAGGAACGAAAGTCGAATTTCAAATTATCTCCTTTGCTGAGCCCAGATTATTATACCAAATTGCTATTTCTTCTATAAACTCTTCAGGCACAAATAAAAGCTATCCAATTCAAAAGAATACATCTACCACAACCTCACATGGCTTTAAAAATAATTTTCATGGGGTCAGGGAGATAGCTCAGTGGTATAAGCACCTGCCTGACAAGCACAAGGACCTGAGTTTGTTCTACAGTATCACAATAAATAAATAAATAATAATAATTTTCAAACATAAAGCCTGGTACTTAATTTAAAAATAACCAGGCGTACTGCAAGGCAATATAAAAGAAATCCATTAGAAACAATAGGCAGCAGGGAATGGTTCATAAAGGATGTACTACATAGTTAGATTGTCATAAAAATAGTTTGCATCAATATATAAAATATGTTTCAGTCAATACTGAAAATAATTATTAGCTGATGGGTAAAAAGAAACAAAGACCCTAAATAAAAACCTAAGTGAGTATGCAAAGCTTTGGATGTCCACAGAACTTAGAAAACAAAATTGGAATTTATGATCTACCAAAAATGTCCCTAGGTTTTCAATGAGTAATTCTAAAACACTTAGAAGCAAGGAAAATCTAAGAACGGACAATCTCTCAAAAAGACTGAAACTTGGCTGATATGGAAGTACATGCATGTAACCCTAGCACTTGGGAGACTAAGGCAGGAGGACCACTATGAATTCAAGGCCAGCCTGGTCTACAAAGTGAGTTGAAGGCCAGTGGAACTACACAGTGAAGCCCTGTCTCAAAAAGACCAAAGGAGGAGGAAGAGAAGGAGGAGGAAAACGTGGCAGAGGAGAAGATGGAGGAGGAGGAGCAGGAAGAAGTAGACAAGGAGGAGGGGATGGAGGAGGAGGAGATGATGGAGGAGGAGATGATGGAGGAGATGATGGAGGAGGAGCAAGAGGAGGCAGAGAAGGAGGAGGAAAAGAGGAGAAGGAGACTGACACATCTGCAGATGAATTCCCAAATAGAATAAGATTCCATCCACTCAGGAAAAAGGATTAACAACTGGAGGATTTACAGAAGCAAGAGAATAAGTTATATTATACAGAAGAGCATAAAAGACTGATAGATAGAACACAATAAAATGTTTTATATGTACATACTTTGCATTCTAGAAAGAGGGGAAAAAACCCACAGTATTTGAAAATAGAAGGCTAAAGGCTGGCCAAATAGCTCAGTGGATTAAAGCGGCTGCAAGCAGGTGCAGGCAGGGGCCAGGGGTTCAATCCCCGGGGCCTGCCATGCCAGCCCCGCCCCGGGGAGTGCTGAGACAGCCATTGAGGCTGGGCGTGGTGTTCAGTTCTTGGGAGGCTGTACACGGGCAGATCACTACACGTTGGATCTAGTAGTAAGACCCTGAACAACCTGTAGACCCTTCTCTAAAACACACACACACACAAAAAGATAAAGGCTAAAATTTTTATATAATTAGCAAAATGAGTCAAACCACAAAATCACAGCAAAACAGTTTTGTTTTTCAAAACTGATTTGAAAATCAAATCCACATATGAAGGATTAAAAGAATTAAGGACAGCCATGGTGCGACACCTCCAGTTCCAACACGGGCAAGGGCATCATGCGTTGGAAGCCATTCTGGGCAGAGAGCAAGGCACTATCTTCAAAAATAAGTGCTGAAAACTTAAACCAAACGTTTGACAGTGGTCAGGTGGGGAGAGAGAGCACAGCATCCAATAAAAGCCCCCTAGCAACTGCACTTACATCTGGCTTTGCAGCAGTTCTTAAAGCAAGTAATCAACTGATACGACATTTAAAGTGCCAAAGTACATAAATTTTGTTAGAAATAGAAACAGAGAACATTGCCAGAAAACAATTTAAATCAATAATGAAAACAAAAATAAATAATAAGAATGAAATGAAAACTAATTAGTTGAAAAGATCACAATTATAGTTACTATGTCAAGTTGACCAAAAAAATTTTAAGAAAAAATTCACATTATCAACAGCAGGAAAATCGTGAACTATGGTGGTGATTTCAGAAGAAGCAGATAGCATGAACAGCCCTATATCAAAGAAATTAAGAATGTAGTTAAAAATATTTCCAAAAAGAAAATACCAGGTCTGATTGAACTACTTGTGAATAATACCAAACATTTTAGGCAATAGCACCAATTCTACATAAAATCCTCCAGAATATACAAGAGGGTCACTTCCCAATCCTTGTAAAGTCAAGTTTTTTCTGATTCTAAAACTTGGGGAAAAAAATAAAAAATAGAAGTGCATAATAATTTCCCTTGTATCAAAAATGCTCAAGAAAATAGTAATAAAGCTGATTAAAGATATACACAGAGAGCCGGGCGTGGTGGTGCATGCCTGTAATCCCAGCACTTGGGAGTCTGAGACAGCAGGATTGTTGTGAGTTCGAGACCAGCCTGAGCTACAAAGTGAGCTTAAGGCCAGCCTGAACTACATAGTGAGACCCTGTCTCAAAAAGACACACACCAAAAAAAGATGCACTCGGAGATTTTAAAACAGAAGCAATCATGAAGTTACAGGCAAAAGCTTTTTCTTTTGTACCAGAATTCGAACTCACAACTGTGCTTGGCAGGCAGTTGCTGTGTCACTGAGCTGCACCCTAACGTAGGCAAAGAATATAAAGAAGCAGGTGGCAGTGCTGATAGAAAGTAACAGGACTATCCCGTCCAGCAAAGGAAAGGGGCCAATTTTTATTAGGTTGTCAGGATGAGCCAGGCATTGGTAACATTCCATTGAGTCTTAAGTATGAAATGAATTAGCCATTATTCTTACCTTTGGAGACAACCTGGTGCCCTGCTTCCTGCTGTCAGAGCGTACTAGCTTTCCAGCTGCTGGGAGCAAGTATCTGACACCCTTTAGAGACAAGAAGTTTATTCTTGCTCACAATTTCAGAGATTTCTGTATGTGGTTGGCTGGCTCCAGAGCAAAAACTCAGGGCCAAAGGACACACTGGAGCAAGACCGCTTGCTTCATAGTGGCCAGAAACAGTGCGCAGTGGCAGAGAACCAGCCAGAAATCTACCCTCCCAGGGCGAGCCTCGAGGGACCCACCTCCAGCTGGGTCCCTCCTCCAATCAGCGCATCCAGCTGTGAGGGTCATCAGGTTAAACCCCTGGCAAGCATCGCACCTCCCCCACCCGTCCAGGAGCCTCCTGATCCAGCCTCGCTGGTAATTACAGGGAGCTGGCACCCTCAATGTGCTTGGTCTTTACAGTACAGGATGGGATTAAGGGGAGGGCACATACTGTAAATTTTTGGCAAGGGAAGATGCAAGCAAAGGCATAATTTTATTTTAATAGGTCATGAAATAATCAGAATCCCTGTGATTTTCTGTCTCCTGTCCCTTAAAGTCCCTGTTATATTTCAGAACTATAATGCTGTATGTTATATACAGATATTCTTTATGTGATGAGCATCTGTTTATTGACTAGACTTACAATGGAGGTTTGCTGCTCAGACTTAGGATCTGCCTCTTTTTTTTGTAGTTTGTATAATATCTTGTAACAGAGCCTCAATGGTTTTTGTATGGTAAACTCTGTTTAGCCTGTTCTGTAATTTTTGCCCATTGTACTGTACTAGTTTTATGCTGTTCTACATTATGGTACTGTGTGTAAGGCTTATGCAAATAAAAGCAAATTCATCAAGTTGGAGTTTCCTTTCAAGTTGGACTGTTTCTTTTTTTTTTTTTTTCTTTTGTGCAACCAGAGATTGAACTCAGGCCCTTGCGCTTGCCAGGGAAGCACTTATTTCACTGAGCCATCTCCCCGGCCCCGGGCACTACCTTTTACTGGGTTCACTTTTCAATACTATCTGCTTCCACAGATTCCTCAGGTGGTAGTAAAATGATTCATTTGGAGTTAAATAAATTCTCAAATGTGAGTAAACTCTTTAGACATGATGTTACCTTTGAAATTTTTAATACGTAAAAAATGTCTCGTATCATGAGTGTACAAATTTTCTCAAGGGTTACTTGTATGAATACTTCCAAGGCACAGGAAACAATTAGCATGGTTATTCTTGGCTCTGTGCTTGTTTTATGCGCTTAATTTTTGTCTTACCTTCCTGGCTTGTAAGCTCTTTTACTACAAACTTTATCTGTCTTTTTATGCACTGAAGTATTTACTGCTGAGGCAAATAGGGCAGTGGCCCCGTGAATGCCAGTACCACTGTTAAGAATATGTGATATTTCTAGTGATTTTTCCACAGCCACAGAGGCTCATAGCTCTGTGATATTTGTATTTTTTTATTTATTTCTTTTTTTAATCGAAGAACAAATAGCAATGAGACAGTTTCAAGACAAATTAACAGGACAGATTTGATAAATTAATACATTGCAAACTGTTTTCGTAATGTTTTGGTGTCGTACAAGGTGCATACATGATATTATACTTACATTATTATACCAGATGTCTCTAATCAGTAAATGAAAAGAGTGTAGTTATATACTTATTTTATTCTTTTATAGCTGAATTATATCACAGATTCAATAATTAATACTTTCTACCATGTTATCTTCCTAGAGGTTGTCCATAGTACTAGAAGCCGACATAATATCTTGTCCAACCACTATTAGTGCAAATCTTGCTTCTCATAGAATTATACAGAAGCATGGCTTATTTACCTAACTGTACTTTTTATACACACACATCATGATTCTTCCTTTGTATACACTTTTTTTTTTGTCTAGACCTGACAAATACGAGCACTCCATTGTCATTAAACCAATTTAGGTGCCTGAACTCAGTGACACAATCCAACACAGTCCAGCATTCCACAACAATGGTGAGTTATCTGAAGAAGTTGTTGACTATAGCCATTTACAATTCAACTTATTATTATGGCCCTGAGTTATATACCTCATTTTTATATTTATCTGCTGGATGGTTAAGACCAAGATAGATCAAGCCCTATATACTATAAGATGTAGCTTTTGTTTTTATTGAGGTCAATGAAGATCCTTCAGAGTTTATCTTGTAAGCCTGAACCTTACTCTGTAGATCCCTTGTCTGTATCATCTCTGTGGATGAGTCACAGCCAATGCTTGACCAGTTTGCTCACTGTGAGAGCCTGAGAGAATGTTTTCTCTCCATGTGACTCTCCCCAGGCACACTATACCTCAACAGTCTCTTTCCTCGGTGGCTCCATAATCTCCTTGTTCAGAAAATTTGGGGCACAACTGAGTCTCATGATGTTACAGTACAGATTCTCCAATGTCCTGAGTCTTCACTGACCTTGAAAGGCTACAGCCAAAATGTTGGCTGGCCTTGGGGCTCTTCTATTTCTCCAATTCTGATCTGTGAACTTAGGTTATTAACCATCCAGAAGAAAATTGATTAGCACCCTGCAGCATATGCCGTTCAGTTTGCCCTAACTATCTGACTCAATTCTTTTTAGTTGTTGTTGTACATTTCTATTTGTATTTCTTCTTTTCACTTCTTATACTAGGGAGACTATAGGATATTTGCACATGTGTGTCTGGTTTATTTCACTTGTGAGTATATGTTCAAGTGGCATCCACTTCAATATAAATGCTTCAAGTTTATCATTCTTTATAGTTGAGTAACATCCCATTATATAGAAATAACACATTTTTTTCAACCATTCTTCCTGTGACAGACATCTTGGTTGTTTGCAAGATTTTGCTATCACAAATTGTGCTGCTGTAAACATAGGTACACATATATCACTATGATATAATGTTTTCAGTTCCTCTGGGAAAATTCCCAGTAGTGGGATAGCCAGCTTGAATGGGATTTCCAGTCCTACTCTTTTGAGGAGTCTCCACACTGATCTCCACAATGGTTGTACCAGTCTACATTCCCACCAGCAGTGGAGAAGTGTTCCCTTTTCCCCACAACCTCTCCAACATTTGTTGTTGGTTGATTTCCTTATGATAGCCATTCTTTCTGGAGTGAGATGGTATCTCAATGTTGTTTTTATTTGCATTTCACAGATGGCTAGCGATGTGGAACATTTTTTCATATATTTATTCGCTGCTTTAATTTCATACGCTGAGAAGTGTGTATTCATCTCAAATGCCCATTTCTGAACTGGGTGTTTAAATTTGAGGACCCCGTTATATCTTAGTTCTTTATATATTCTAGACAGCAGACCTCTGTCTGATTGCTTGTTAGGATATTTTCAAAATTTGTGGGTTCTCTGTTCACTATGTTGACAATTTCTTTTGACGTACAGAAACTCCTCAAGAAAAGTTGATCCCAATTGTTGATTTTTTCAAGTGCAAATATATGTTTGCTCAGGAACTCTTTACCTACGCCTGTGTCTTCAAGCGTTCCTCCTACTTTCTCTTCCAAGAGATTGAGTGTTTCTGTTTTAATGTTTAGATCTTTAATCCATTTTGATTTTAGCTTAGTGCATGGTGATAGAGCTGGGTCAAGTTTTAGTTTTCGGCATGTAGAAAGCCATTTTTTCCAGCACCGCTTGTTAAAGAGGTTATCTATACACCAGTAGGCTTGTTTGGCCCCTTTGTCAAAGATCAGATGGCTGAGTGTGTTCATAGATGCCTCTGTGTCTTCTAATCTATTCCATTGATCCTCAGGTCTAGATCATTGCCAATACCATGTTGATTTTATCACAGTGGCTTTGTAGTATAATTTCAAGTCAGGAATTGTGATGCCTCCTGCCTTGACTTTATTGGCCAAGATTGCCTTTGCTATTCTAGGTCTTTTCTGGTTCCAAATAAATTTTAGGAAGGATTTCTCTAGGTCTGGGAGGTATGCTGGTGGCAGGTTGATAAGGATTGCATTAAATCTGTACAGCAATTTTGGGAATATGGCCATCATCACAATGTTGGTTCTTCCTATCCAGGAGCATGGAATATCTTTCCTTTTTCTGAAATCCTCTATAATCTCTTTTCTTAGGGTGTTGTAATTTTCTGTGAAAAGATCTTTGACTCCCTTGGTTAAGTGAATTCCAAGGTATTTCATTTTCTGCAGTGCTATTGTAAAATGTATTGTTTCTATTGTTTCCCTTTCAGTGTACTTGTTATCTGCATAAAGGAATGCTATTGACTTTTGAGTACTGACTTTGTATCCTGCTATGCTACTGAATTTCCATATTAGTTCTAGTAGTTTCTTGGTGGAATTTTTGGGGTCTTCCAAGTAAAGTATCATGTCATCTGCAAATAATGATAATTTAACTTCTTCTTTACCTATTGTTATTCCTTTTATTTCTCCTTCCTTTCTAATGGCTGTTGCTAATGATTTCGAGACTACATTGAGGGGCCGGGGAGATGGCTCAGTAGATTAAGTGCTTCCCTAGCAAGCGCAAAAGCCTGAGTTCAATCCCTGGTTCCACCAAAAAAAAAAAAGGACTATATTGAATAGGAGGGGTGATAGAGGACATCCTTATCTTGTATGTGATTTGAGAGTAAAAGATTTCAGTTTTTCCCCATTTAGGATTATGTTAGCTTTTGGGTTGTCATAGATGGCTTTTATCAAGTTAAGGTAGAGTCCATCTATTCCAATTTTCTGTAGGACTTTGAACATGAGTGAATATTGGACTTTGTCAAAGGCTTTTTCTGCATCAATTGAGATGATCGTGTAGTTTTTAGATTTCAGTCTATTAATATAGTGTATTACATTTATAGATTTCCAAATATTGAACCATCCTTGCATCCCTGGAATGAATCCTACTGGTCATGGTGTATGATCTTCTTGATGATTTGTTGTATTCTATTTGCCAGGATTGCGTTGAATATTTTTGCATCTATGTTCATGAGGAAGATTGGCCTGTAGTTCTCCTTTTTGGTTGTGTCTTTCTCTGGTTTTGGAATCAGTATTATACTTGCCTCCAGAAATGATTTTGGGAGGACTGTTTCCTTTTCAACTTCATTGAAGAGTTTGTGGAGTGTGGGGATTATATCTTCTATAAATTTCTTATAGAATTAGCTGTGAATCCATCAGGACCTGGACTTTTCTTTGTCAGTGGGCTTTTTATTACGTCTCGCATTTCGTTGGCTGTTATTGGCTTATTGAGAGTTGTTATATCTTCTTGATTCAGTCTTGGTAATTTGTACCTTTCGAGGAATCTGTCCATTTCTTCTGTGTCTTCTATTCTGTGAGTGTAAAGATTCTTGAAGTAACTATTGATAATCTGAATTTCCGCTGGGTCTCTGGTGATTTCACCCTTTTCATTCCTTATTGCTTATACTTGAATTTCCTCTTGCCTCTTTTTGATGAGGTTGGCTAAAGGCTTATCAACTTCATTTAGTTTTTCAAAGAACTAACTTTTTGATTTGTGGATTCTTTGAACTGTTTTCTTCATCTCAATTGAATTAATTTATGCTCTAATCTTTATGATTTCTTCCCATCTTTGCGCTCTGGGTTTTGTTTGCTCTTCTTCTTCTAGTTATTGGAGGTGCAACATTAGGGTGCTAATTTGTTCCCATTCTGTTTTCCTAATGTATGAGTTCATAGCTATGATTTTCCCTCTAACAACTGCTTTCATCGCATCCCATAAATTCCGGTAAGTTGTATTTGAATTTTCATTGAATTGTAGATAGTGTTGAATTTCTTGTTTAATTTCTTTTGCAATCCTTTGATTGCTGAGTAGGTTGTTGTTTAGTTTCCATGAATTTAATGGGTTTTTCTGGTTTCTTTTGTCATTTATTTCCAGTTTCATTGCACTGTGGTCAGATAATATGCATGGGATAATTTCTATTTTCTTGCATATACTTAGGCATGACCTCTGGACTAGTATATGGTCTATTTTGGAAAATGACCCGGTGTAGCTGAAATGACCCGTGTGCTGACTTATGTTTGTATTCAGCTGTGGTTGGGTGGAACACTCTGTATATGTCCACCAGGTACATTTGTTCCAAGCTCTGGTTCAGTTCTGCTACTTCTTTGCTAATTTTTTGTCTGGTTGACCTATCTTTTTGAGATAAGGGGGTGTTAAGGTGTCCTGTTAAGATTGTGTTCTTAGATATTAAGTTTTTCATGTCCCTTAAGACTTGTCTTACATAGTTGGGTGCTCCTGTGTTTGGTGCATAGATATTTATGAGTGTTACCTCTTGCTCTTGAATTTTTCCCCTGACCAATATATAGTGGCCTTCTTTGTGTCGTTTGATCATTCTTGGTTTGAAGTTGAGACTGTCTGAGAACAGAATTGCTACTCCTGCTTTTTTCTGAGGTGCTGGAGCATGTAGTATTTTTTTCCATCCTTTGACTTTGAGCCTATGAATGTCCTTTTGAGTTATGTGTATACAGCATGTTGTTGGATTTTGTTTCCTAATCTACTGTGCCAGTCTATTTTTCTTAATTGAAGAAGTGAGTCCGTTTACATTGATGGTTATAGTTGAAATGTGCTGACTTATGTTTGTCATGATATTTACCTGGTGTTGTTTACTCCTTTGTAACCTGTGTTTAATTGTCTGTCCTGTTTAGTGGGTTCCTTCCATTCTCATTCATGGAGTTCTGGTCATTGTGGTCTCTCTCTAAAACATCTTTCAGCAGCCTGTGAAGGGATGGCTTTGTCATCATGAAATTCTTTAGTTGTTCTTTGTGGAAGCATGGAAGTATTTCACTTCTCCATCAAACATGAAAGAGAGTTTTGCAGGGTATAATATTCTGGGCTGGAATTTGTTTTCATACAAGACTTGAAGAACCTTGCCTTCATGGTTTTTGTAGAGAAGTTGGCTATAATTCTGATGGGTTTTCCTTTGCATGTGATCTGCATCTTCTCTCTAGCAGCTCTCAGTATATTATTCTTGTGTTGGATTTCTGGGATCTTGACTATTATATGTCTCGGTGTGTTTCTACTTGGGTTGAAGTTATTTGGTGTTCAGTATGCTTCAGTGACCTTAATGTTGGATTATTTTCTCATATTTGAGAAGTTTTCTGCAATTACTTCTCCCCAAATTCTTTTTATGTCATTTGTATTGACTCCTTCATTCTCATTGATATTAATTAATCTCACATTGTTCATACTGGCATCATCTTACAGGTGGTGGATTATTTTTTCCTGAATTCTCGTTTTTAAGAGATCCTTTCTCACCTTTTCACTAGCTGCACCAGCATCTTCAAGATCTGAAACCCTCTCTTTGCTTCCACTCAAATGGTTTTGTAGACTCGTGATTGATATTTTTAGTTCTTCTATATCTCTTTGATTCTGTTTCATGCATTCTATTTCTTTTCTGTATTGCTCATTCAAGGAATCTGTCATATTTTTGATCTCCTCTATTTTTTTTTATCCATGTCCTCTTTAGAGGTAGTTATTCTTTTTCTGCAGAATTTCTTCCAAGTGGGTTTTCTCTGTATATTTCCAGACTTGTTTCTGTATTTCAGATGCTATGATTTCAAAGAATTCTTTTTTTTCAAAGAATTCTTTTTTGATTTCAGAAATTATTTCTGCTTTGAGTTTCTCATGACCTTTCTGCTGTTGTTTCTTTGCTTCAGATGCTGTTAATTTATATGTTTCAGCTGGAATATTGCTCTCTGCACTTGTTCTGGATGAGTATTGGTTTTCCCCCAGATGTTTCTGAATTTGATTCTTTATTTCAGGTGCTATGTATTCAGATATTTCTTTTTTTATTTCAGGAATTAATTCTCATCTGAGTTCCTCTATACCTTTCTGGTGTTTTTCCTTTGCTTCTGTATCTGTTAATTCATTCATTTCAGCTGAGCTAGTGTCCTCTGTACTTACTGGTGGACTGGAGGCCTGAGATTGCATTTTTCTCCTTGTCTTTGTCATTTTCTATAGCACTGACCTCTGACCGTTGGTGTAGAGCTTTGGTGCAGCTATAACCTTAGCGTGTAATAAGATTCGGGTGCCAGTCTATTAAGTTTGAGATTATCCAGTTATGCCTGTCCTGCATCTAGTTGTTGTGTTCAGTTCCTTTTTGCTGCAGCTCCTGTGGTTCCCCTCTGTTAGTTTCCTGGTCAGGTGAGCATGAACCGGGATGCAGAGCGAGTAGTGAAAATTCCCACTATCTTGGCTGGCTTTGGGGTGGGGATCAGGAAAGTTACTGGAGTCGGCCTTCTTGTCTCAGGCAGGTCGCTCTCTAGGTAGGCGGGCCTGGGCTTTGGTGGGTCTGCGGCCCAGCTGTGTTAGGTCTGGGGCCCCAGGGTGGAACCAGGGATTGTTGGGAAAAGGGTTCGCTGGAAAAGGTCCCTCTAGCCCTGTGGGCCTGGAGCCCTCACTCACTGGCGACGCTGAGCTGGGTCTGGGGCCCCGGGATGGAGCTGGGGATTGCTGGGAAAGGGGATCACTGGGAAATGTCCCTCCGGTGTGGCGGGCCTGGAGTCCTCACTCACCAGCCGAGCTGTGCTAGGTCTGGGGCCCTGGGATGGACTTGGGAATCGCTGGGAAAGGTCCCTCCTGTGCAGTGGGCCTGAAGCTCTCACTCACCATTCAAGCTGCACTGGGTCTGGGACCCCAGGATGGACTCAGGGATCTCTGTGATATCTTTATAATAATATTTTAGTTTCAGTGGCTCCTTGCAAGGCCCTCCAGGAGCTCCCTCATAAATGAGGCCAAACTGCACACTCAGAATACAGCTTCTGGGGCTGAGGAGATGGCTCAGTGGAAGAAGCGCTTCCCTGGCAAGCTCAAGGCCTCAGTTCAATGCCCGGCTCCGCCAAAAAAAGAGAACACAGCTTCCACTGCAAGACAGCTCAGTGAGCAAAGGCCCATAGCTCAATCCCTAGCACTGCTTTCTGTGCCAGCCCCACCCCCAGCATGGACTGAGCTGGCCACACAGACACAGAAAAAACAACTAACTTCAAGCCAGACCCACTGAACCATCAATATAACCTTGAAGAATTAATAGAAGTTGCTAAGATCCCAGGAGTGGGCATGTGAGGGAATATAGGAATTTGCTAGATTATATCTGAATCACTCCAGTTTTAGAAACATGATTACTGATGAGTACTTTCCATATCATTGCTGTATCATAAGATAGCCTTCATTTTCTGAATACTTCCATCCCTGCTTTTTCTTTTTTTTATGGATTTTTAGTACAGGGTCTACAGGGTCTCACAGTACAGCTTGGACTCTAGTGATCTGCCTGTGTTCAGCCTCCCAAGCACTGGGATTACAGAAGCACACCACCATACCCAATCTCAATCCCCATCTCATCATGCTCCAGGGGCAGGGCCAGCATGGCACCCCAGGGATTGAACCCCAGCTGCTGATCTGCCTAAACAGGCGCTTTAATCTGCTGAGCTATCTGGCCGGCCCCCATCCCTGCTTTTTCTGACATGTGAGAGATCCATGTTGCCTGAATCTAGCTGAGGTGATGATTTGTTGGTGGCTACTGCATTTTATTTAAAGGTCAGTGGACAGCACATGTTCTTAAGAAAAACAAGTCATTTTCACTGACGTATTTTGACAATATGTCTAATACAGATATCCCTTATTTAATGACATCCTCAATGACTGCTTAGACTCACATGCAAGGGATGCTGTTCTGATTTATGACTCATCTTTTTTGTATAGTTTTGCACATCTTTATACAGTTTTAGTGTCTGTTTTGTGCAGCACTCCTTGCTTATACAGTACTATAATTTTTGCTCACTGTACTGGATAGTACTGCATGTAAGTGCTGCTCAAATAAAAGTAAAGTCATCAAGTTCAAGTTTCTTTTGACTTGTTCTTTGTTTTGCATCTTGTACTGCACATACCATATGCAATTCCTCATTTAGTGACCTATTGGCAGGACTAAAATTGGGTTGATAAACAAGGAGGACCTATAATTCTATTTCTTTTCTTTTTATTTTTTATTTTATTGAAGTACAAATATCTATCAGACAGTTTTAAGACACCTTAACAACACAGGTTCGATAAATTAATACATTGCAAACTGTTTTCATACTGTTTTGGTATCATCAGGTTATATAATTCTATTTCCATGACACTGGGAAAGGTAGGCTCCGGAGGCAGAAATCTAATCAGTAGTTACTGGGAAATGGAATGGGTGGAGAGAATTAATTTCAAAGGAGACAGAGATCCTTTTATTCTATATCTTTATTGCAGTCTTAGTTATACAACTGTATGTATTAGTCATATGTCACTGAACTGTAATACCTAAAAAGAAGTTTTATCAAATGTAAATTGTGCCTGAATAAGTGTGAATTAAAAAAAAAAATATCCTTGGAGTAGTGTCAGTCTCTTGCAGCTGCTATAAAAAAAAAAATCATTGCAAATTTGATGACTTAAAACAATAAATACTTATTTTTTTTTCATAGTTCTTGAAGCCACAAGTCCAAAATCAATTTCATTACAAAAAATTAAAGGTCAACAGAGCCAAACTCGCTCCAGAGAACGTGGACATGATCTATGCCTTGCCTCTTCTGAGATTTTTGGCCTTTGGATCTAGAATAATTTCCAAACATCATAGGTATTCAGAGGTGGGCCCTTGTCAGAGGTGAGGCCTGGTTGGAAGGGAGGGTTACTGGGATGGTGTCTTCCGGTCTCTAGCTCCTCCTTTTCCGCTCTGTTTCCTGACCACCACGCAGTGTACAGCTTGTGTACACCTTATGGTTCTATCTTGCTTTTTTGCCTGAGAGCCAGCCTGCCAGGGATGGACTCCATTGAACTGGAGTCCAAATAAACCTTTCCTCCCTTGAGCCTCAAGTCTCCAGTATTTTGTCCCAGAAACAGAAAAGCTGACTAACACAGACACCAACAGGCTGGTAGTGCTCTCAGGCTAGGGGTCATTTCTCTTCAAGGGCAGCATCTTCTGCTCTATTTCTACATGGTCTTCTGCCCTGTGTGTCTATATAGAATTTCTTTTAGCTTCTCTTTTTTTTCTTTTGCTTTTTGGTACCAGGACCTTGTGCTTGCCAGGCAGGTGCTACGTCACTGAGATATATCCTTAGCCCTTAGCTTCTCTTTGAAGAACACCTGTAATGGTATTTAGATAACTCTTTCAAAGAAAGTAACATTCATAGATTTCTGGGATTGGGACTTAATTTCTGTGGAAATCATTTTTATTCTACTATAAGTAGGTTTAAATGGCAAGTATTCAGTAGTAAATCTCATGAAAGATATGCATGACTTCTATGTTGAAAACCTACAAAATTTATTGGGAGAAATTTAAAAATACCTAAATAGATGGAGGGACATACTACTTTTAAGAACAGAAGACTTAAATATGTTAAAGATTATAATTTTCTCCAAATCCATCTGTAAGTTATATCCAACCCTGATCAAAGTGCAAGCAATATTTTATTGATGGGGGCCCGGGGAGATGGTTCAGTGGAATAAGTGCTTTCCTGGAAAGTGCAAGGGCCTGAGTTCAATCCCCAGTTCTGCCGAAGGGGAAAAGAAATACTTTATTGATGGAAACTGATAAGTTAATTCTAAAATGTACATGACATGCAAAACCTGAAAAGAACCAAAACAAGCTTGAAAAAGAATAAAGTTATATTACACAATATTAATACAAAGCAAAAAATGTAAATAAATTTATATGGCAATTGAATCCTAAAGCAGCATTGCTTCAGATGGATGCAATGAGGTAAGCCGACCGGGATATCACTCAACTTGTGTCATTTCCTACTTGCTGCCCCTCCCATTTTTCAGAGCACTTACTACCACTACAGTCATCAGGTAGTAATAAGTGGAGAAAGTGTGTTCTCAGAAAACATCTCCTGACTTGACTTTTGTAACCCAGTTCTGTTCACAACTTTTTAAATAATAAATATTGTATCATCGAATGGCACAAACCTTCCCATACATGTTCATTGGTTTGGAGAAATAAGTGAATACATACTAAATTTTCTGTGAAGGCTTTGTTTCCCTTCCTAGTGACATTTGTAATCTGCAAAACAAGACAGTGAAAGTAGCCCTGTACTCCACTGATATCTAGGAGGTACTTGATCACTCAGTAATTCCCTCAGTTAGGTGCATATTTAACACCAGGACCTTTATCAACACAAATCACCTTGGGACTTCATTTCATTCAGCAAATATTACAGCTGCTGATCTGCGTCTGCAGCCTATACAAATAAAGACTCCATTGGAGCTTATCTTTCTACTGTAATCTGTGAAATGAGTATTTCTTTCTGTTATGATGAAAAATATCTACATTGACTCCAAAAAGAAATTTCTGGTATTAAAACATGATTACGTTCCAATTACATTAAAACATTATTATCCAATAACAATGTTTAAGACATTTTAGTCCATAGATAGGAAGAACCCTTATCAAATATCCAACAGACAATTAACCAAACTGTACTAATACATAGAATATAATTAGTCTTGGATTTCTTGTTTTTAGAAGTGTATTTAAAGAGGAGGCCAGAGCCAGGCACTGCCTCCGGGGTGCACTGAAACAGCAATTGAGACTGGGAATGCTGGTGTGCACCTGTAATCCCAGCTCTTGGGAGGCTGTAAACAGGTGAATCACTACGAGTCTGACCTAGTAGTGAGACCCTAAACACCCTATAGACCCTTCCCTAAAATCCGAAGGAAAAAACCCACAATAAATAAATAATAAAGCCCAGGCCAGGCCATTGCCTGGAATGATGCTGTGATTACCAGCGGCAGCTGTAAATCACCTCTGTATCTGAGCCACACAGCAGCCCAGAAGAGAACACAATGTTCAGACTAAGGACTAGGAGCCAGAACTGGTCGTGAATACCTGTAATCTCAACTCTCTCAGAGGCTGAGGCAGGAGGATAGAAAATACGACCCCAACCCAGGCAACTTAGTGACACTGTGAGAAGCTATCTCAAAACAAAAAATGGGATCTAGTGCTCTCGGTGAGGAGGAGGTCTTCTTGACTGTGCCCCCTCCTCTGCTGACACTGGGGTGCACTGCTACCACCAGGACACTGCTCTGCACAGCGTGTGGCCCACATGCCCAACCATGACGAAGAACAAGAAGTCTTTGAACTTGGCCACCCAAGAGGCTGTGGGGCGCACCGCAAGAGCTAGGGTTTGACCTTACTCTTCCACCCAATTTTTGTTTTGTTTTTTTAAATGGGTTCCTGGCTACATTCTCCCCATTCACAATGTGGGCTATGCTTCAGACTCTGATGAGGTTCCAAAATATCGCGACCAGATTCCTAGTCCAGCATTGTTTTCCCAAAACCAGTGACTGCATTGGAATAAGCATTTAGTGGTTTTGATCCACATTCCTATGAAGGATACATTAAGAAGTTTCTAAACTCATATTCTTATGAAGAACAAAAGAATCTTGCCAACTGTACTGATGGAATGCTTTTTGAACAGAAAAATCCAGTTTATGCTGCATGTCAATTTCCTGCTTTCTTTAAGTGTGCAGAAGTTTAAATGATCCTAACTTGAGCTATTCCCAAGGACAACCTTGTAGAGATCTTTTTATTTTATTTTATTTTATTTTATTATTCTTTTTCAATACTGAGGATCAAATTCAGGACCTTGCACTTGCCAGTTCAGTTGCTTATGCTGCTGAACTATATCCCTAGCCCCCCAAGGACAACCTTGTATTCTTCTAAAAATGAATAAAATCATTGGATTAAAGCTGGAAGGATCACCCGGGACAGAAGGTATTCCAAAGGATGAAAATGTAGCAATTCTATCAACCCTAATCATGGCCTCATAGACTTAAAGTATTTTCCATGAGAAGGAACTTCATGTGGGCTATCTCCAGCTATTGGTTGCTGTCCGGGCCTCCTTTGGCTCTAACAGTACCAAGAAAGAAATAAGAGTAGAGTGCAAAATTGAGAGATCAAAGAACCTAGGAAACAAAGATGCTGGTGACAAGTTCTTGAGAAGCATTGCCTTCAAAATTACAGCACAGGGGGCTTATGGGTTAGCTCAGTTGTTTAAAGCACCTGCTTAGGCAAACTCAGTCAGATGCAGGGGACTGTGGCTCAATCCCCAGCTCCATATATCCCACTAGACCCACCTCTAAGGCAGCCTGAGCCAGCCCCCCGCAAAAAATAAATTCCTTCTGAAGTTTGGGACAAAAATCGCAGCATACACATAGTCTTGAGTAGGATGTCTCTGCTAAATAAGTATCATGTTGTCTGTCTTCATGATGTGCCTGCTGGACCTGCCATTGTAGAATTCTGAGGCCACCTAAGGAAAGGTGGCGCTGCCCAGCCCAGGTGACAGTGTGATGCACTTCCAGACCACAGTGCTCTGTGTCTTCTGAAATCACTGTCTCTTACTCTGCTGCCCTCTGAACCGGTGTCCAGGTGCCACACAGAGGTTGGTGAATACCTGATTCCAGGCATGTAGGGCAGGAGGCTTGGCATCTTTTATAATGTTGTTGAATTGCCAAGCATCCAAAGCAAAATGTTCTGTGCAATGTAAATATTTTAGGGGTTTCAGCCATTCCCCATGTGACAGGCATCTTGGTTGTTTCCAAGATTTGGCTATCACAGATTGTGCTGCTATAAACATAGGTACACATATATCCCTATGATATGACATTTTCAGTTCCTCTGGGAAAATTCCCAATAGGGGGATAGCTGGCTTGAATGGGATTTCCAGTTAATTGGTAGGATTCTCACCCTAACTAACTATACATGCTGATACCTGTGAACCAAGCAATTGCACTGAAGATAGCAATGTGTAATAGAAAGGTCACGCTTGGAATGCCTGTCATTCTGGTCTTCTAAATATGTACTTCTTGTCATGACATACCAATTATTACCATACTGTCTCTCAAGTAAAAGTTCTTTTTTCTTTTTTTAAATTAAGGTAATCAATGAAAAAAAGACACAAGAAAAAAGTCACAGGACTGTTCTGCTACAGTGCTATATATGGTTAGATTTCTAAATCTCTGTGTAAAAATATGTGTTTATTCCTATTTTTAATTATTTTTTTCTTCATATTCTGTAGGGACTTAAAGTTTAGCATATCAATACTTGATGGAAAATAGCTGTTTCATGCTATACCTAAGATGATTGATACTTTTTCTTTGGTGGAATCAGGGATTGAACTCAGGACCCTATGTTTGCCAGGCAAGCACTTATACTACTGAGCTATCTCCCTGGCCCTATGACTGATACTTAGACAGATAAGGTAAACTGAAATGCATATGTTGCACGGTAATAATAAGTTTCTGTTCTGGAGGTTTAACAACCTAAGTTTGATGACCAAACATTAGAGAGATAGAAGGGCTGTAAGGTCAGCCAAAATTTTTTGCCTAGCCTTTCAAGGTCAGTGAATACTCAGGACATGGGAGAACCTGTACTGTAACATCCTGTAACTCAATTGCATCCCAACTTTTCTGATCAAGGAGATTATGGGGCCACAGAGGAAAGTGATCATGATGTAGAGTGTGCCTAAGGTGAGTCACACAGAGAGAAAACATTCTCTCAGGCTTTCACAGAGAGCAAACTGTTCAAGCAATGGCTGTGACTCATCCATAAGGCTGACACTGGCAAAGGATCTACAAAGTGCGGTACACAGTTATAGGACAAATCCTGAGAGGACTTGACTGACTTTATCAGATACAAAAGTTACATTTCGTGTTATATAGGTCTCACTTTGTCTTGGTCTTAACCATCCAGCAGAAAAGTATAAAAATGAGATATATAAAGGAAAGCCATAATAATATGCTGAGCTGTGAAAGGCTCAAGTGAACAACTTCTGCAGATAACCCACTACTATTGTGGACTGCTGGACTTTGTTGGAGTGTTTTGCTGAACTCATGCACCTATAGTATTTAGATGCCAGTGGAATGCCCATCTCTGATAGGAATAAACAAAAAAAGGGATACAAAGGAAGGAACATTTTGTATTTGTATATAAAGAATAGTCAGGATAGGTATACAGCTACCCTCACTTAATTCACTGAGTAGAAAGATTTGTACTAATAGTGTTTGGGCAGGATATCCTGTCTGCTTCTTGTACTATGGACAACTAAGAAGATAACAATGTACAATGTATTAATTATTGAAACTGTCTTATTAATCAGTTTTGAAACTGTCTCATTGCTATTTGTTTCTCAATAAAATAAAATAGAGTATTTTAGGGGTTGAACAAGTCAATGTTGACACCAACCAAGTTTTAGGGGTCAAACAGTACCCAACCTACAGTAAGAGACTGTGGCTGCAAGATGCCTCTTCAGGAGAGGCTCTGAAGGTGAAGGAGCAAACAGAATAAAAGTGTAT
The DNA here is from genome assembly GCA_004027165.1 of Ctenomys sociabilis. NCBI lineage: Eukaryota > Metazoa > Chordata > Mammalia > Rodentia > Ctenomyidae > Ctenomys > Ctenomys sociabilis. The sequence goes on from PVKA01001734.1 coordinate 120,682, forward strand.
CTGAAAGTGTTAAAAACCAAACAGGCTAGGGATGAAACTCTATGGGAAAGTGCTGGATTCAGTTTCCAGTATGACAAAAACCAAAATGAAACTCTTAGGGGCGTTTTTCTTTATCTCTCTCTGCTCCCCCTATAGCAGGCCTAGGTCAGGCTCTTGTCACTTAGCATATGTTCTGTCTCCCAGTCTGTGCCTCTGCTCATCTAGGCCATGCACTGTTGGCAGACCATTGAATATAACCCTAAACAGGCGTCCTCTGCTGAACAGTTAAGACTGTTCACCATGGTAATGGAACAAGTATTTCAGTCTTTTTTTTTTTTTCTGGCCAAAGAAGCACTTATTCCACTGAGCCATCTCCCCAGCCCCCCTTTTTAATTAAAAAATATTTTATTTATGTATTTATTTGGCACAGGGTCTCACTATGTAGCTCGGACTTATAGGGATCCTATCTCAGCCTCACCAGCACTGGGATTACGTGTATCTGCCATCATACCCTGTTTTAGCAGCCTGCTCAGCACGGATCAGTACTGGGGATCGAATTCAGCTCCTTGTGCTTGCCAGGCAGGTGCTTAGACTGTCGAGCTGTCTCCCCAGCTCAAAAATGTATTTCTTGCTGATGCTGTGCATACAATTTTGATCCAACATGGGTTGTATTCTTTGTACACTCTCAGTTCTAGGTAAAAGAGTTTATCAGGGGAAATGGTCCCAGGGTCAAAGGAAGGACTGTGGCAAATTACAGGCTGAAGCTGACACTCATGGTGCTGCAGCCAACAGGAATTGCATGACCACGGCTGGCTCAAAAGGGGGCAAAGGTGGGGACCGGGAAGATGACTCAGTAGAATAAGTGCTTGCCTGGCAAGTGCAAGTGCCTGAGTTCAATCCTTACTTCTGCCAAAAAAGAAAAGAAAGAAAGGGGGCAGATGTAGTGGTTGACACATTGTGTTAACTTGGCTGGATGACTCCTCTGTGGAGCACGATGGGTTCCACCCCCAGAGCGACTCCGCACAAAGAGATCATATAACGGGTCTGAGAAAGTAGTTGATGCTCCACTTTGTAGGAGGAACTTCAGTCTTTGCATTGGCTTGGACTTCACCACCTGCCTGGCTTGCAGCACAGACTCTTTGGCCTCAGGCTTGGATCCTTCGCCTTCCATCGCAGACTCCTAGTGTCCATCACACTCTTCAGTCTTCCGTCATAGACACATTAGCTGATGGACAGAGACTTGCAAGGAGCACAGCAGCGAGCTTCAGACCTTGGGACTGAATTCTTCAGTCTGGGGTGTACAGCCGCCCTCTGCACGCTCCCTCATCTGACTCTGAGGCTGTCATAAGCCAGTCTTGTAATTCCTTATACATCATATATCTTGTGTTAATATTTTTTCCTTATATTATATCTTTTTTTTTTTTTTTTGGTCTTTTTTGAGACAGGGTCTCGCTATGCAGTTCAAGCTGGCCTTAAGCTCACTTTGTAGCTCAGGCTGGTCTCGAACTCACAACAATCCTCCTGCCTCAGCCTCCCGAGTGCTGGGATTACAGGCCTGCGCCACCACGCCCGGCTTTCCTTATATTATATCTGTTCCTCTAAGTAAAACCCTGACCAATGCAGCAGACAAATGCTGTCTTGCCATGTGCCTCCTGAGAGGAACGAGATTTTTTTAATACACAGTTCAAATAATTACTAGTTCTATAATAGGAAAGTTTGAATATGAGAAATATACAACCTTATGGGTTTATTTTTATGGAAAAATAGAATAGGCAGCATTTAAATATCTTAGAAATTTTTATTTCTCTATTCCTGTATTTAGGACAGGGTCTACAGGGTCTCACTACGTAGATCAGAGTCATAGTGACCCACCTGTGTTCAGCATCCCAAGCGCTGGGATTACAGGCACGCCCAGTCTCAATCCCCATCTCAGCACACCCTGGGGGCGGGGCCAGGCCTCTGTGCTCTGCCTAAGCAGCCGCTTTAGTCTGCTGAGCTATCAGGCTGGCCCTTGTAGAAATATTTTAAACTTTCAGTAAAATAAATTACTTTAGAACATTTATAGCATTCATTTTTAAAATGTATTAACTTTCAATTATGGTTTTCTCTCTAGAAAATTTAGGATTTCTTTTTTTCTGGAATTTTGACCCTAGCTACATATTCCTTTTTGTTAGTAGCAAACATAATAAAGTAAAAGAATATTTTTCAGCCAGCTGGCATTTCACCAAATGTTCTTTTTGTAACAATAACAACTAAAAAAAAATGTATGTACTCTTAGACACGTTCACAGTATGAAATGATATATACAATTTCATCTTCAATAACTCAAATTTCATACAAAAGACAATTGATGTGGGAGAGAAACAGCTGGAGGAGTTTACCATTATTATTGTGCTCAAAAACCTTAAAAAATTTCCATCACTGTCCTGCTCAAATCCAAACTGTAACAGTGGGCAGACAGTTTACTGAAAAGTAAAAGCCTCCCTGAAGGAGATGCCTAGCTATCCTTGCAGCCAAGTATAACTGATATGGAGTGCAAAGCTATCTTTTTTTATATCATCGTTATTTAGAAAGCACATGAACAAAAACTTGAATGCAATCGTGGTCTATTGATAAGTACTGGACAAATATTAACTCAGTCACCATGTAAAACAATCCTGCAATTCTATTACCACCTCCATTCTGCAGAGGAAGAAACAAAAGCAGAGCAGTTGGTGGGAGGGGAAGGAACACAAGGAAGTGACAGACAGAAGAATCCAGCCCCGGAGTCTAAGTGTGTGCTCTGTTTTCTCTGCTAATGCCTTATTCTGACACTTGGTCCAGGATCCTAAACACCAAGTGGACTTGCTTCATATTCTCCCATCGACTCTTTGAGCCCAGGGGCTGGTAGAGCCACACAGTTATGGGGGACTGGGTTTTAGATTAGCTAAAGAAAAGAAAGCTACAGCTATGCCCTGGCCCTGAAATCCCACATGGACTGCCACATAAGCAAAAATAATTCCTAAGGGCCAGTGAGATAGCTTAGGCACGCACAGGGGCTGGAGTTAGACCCCTGGCCCCACATGCCGTGCTGGCCCGCCCCCAGACATGCTGAGACAGGAACTGATTCTGGGCATAGAGGCATGCACCTATAATCCCAGTGCTGGGGAGACTGAAAACAGGAGGATCACTCTGAGTTCAAGCTGTGTAGTGAGACTCTGGACCAATAAACAAACAAACAAATAAATAAATATTCTATTGAGCCAAGACACAGATGAATTCAGGGCTTCCTTGGTGTAGCATCGAATACTTCTTCCTCCTTCTACAATTCATCTTGGTCTAGAGGCAGGAGATATGGACTTCAACCAATCCCAAGGCTCTGACTTATTGGATAAATTTAAACCACATGTGAAAAGACGTTAGATTAGGTCATGACCTTTATTCCATGGGACACTCATCTTGCATATAGTGAGCTCCCTGCAAACAAACACTATGGCCAGGCAAGCACCTTTGTTGAGCAGTACTGGACAATCTCTCCTTTTAGAGATTCATAATGTATGTTTGCTTAAACAACACTTTGAGACAAACTTCCATAATTACTCTGCTTTCCAGATAATTTGGCCGGAAATTTAAAATGTTTTTTTTTTTTTCCTTAAATTGGGAAAAATATACGATGTTATAAGTTATATAAATGAATCTTTAGTTGGGCAATCATGGGTGACTCAATGTCCTGAATTAATTCAAAATTCTTACTTTTAGCCGGGCGTGCTGGCGCAGGCCTGTAATCCAAGCACTCAGGAGGCTGAAGCACAAAGATTGTTGTAGCCGGGCGTGGTGGCGCATGTCTGTAATCCCAGCACTCGGGAGGCTGAGGCAGGAGGATTGTTGTGAGTTCGAGACCAGCCTGAGCTACGAAGTGAGCTTAAGGCCAACCTGAACTGCATAGTGAGACCCTGTCTCAAAAAGACAAAAAAAAAAAAAAAAAGATTGTTGTGAGTTCGAGACCAGCCTGAGCTACAAAGTGAGCTTAAGGCCAGCCTGAACTGCATAGTGAGACCCTGTCTCAAAAAGACAAAAAAAAAAAAAAAAAAAAAAAATCTTACTTTTCATGGTTATTTTGACTTTGTGGGAGAGTTAGGTGTTACACAGTTTAGATCTCATGAATAATGTGGAGGAGGTGACACTATAACGTTTTTAGAAGACTGCCTTTCTATTAATGCTTCTTGGAAGCAGCATTCACCATTTTTTTTTTTAATCACACCTTGTAAAGAGACTCATAAAAGATGACTTCTATGGCAGCACATGCCAGGCTGGTCCTGGGCACACTGAGCCTGTGACCGAGTTAGGGCGTGGTGGCACATGCCTGCAATCCCAGTGCTTGGGAGGCTGAAACAGGTGAATCACTATGAGTCTGATCTGTATAGTGAGACCCTGTAAACCTTGTATTAAACACATTTAAAAAAATAGATGACTTCTAGAACTGATTTAGAAAATGGCAAGAACAATGCAAGTGTGTTCAAAGGGACAGATATTTTGAAGGGAATTAATGGAGGTGTATTTTTTATTGTAATAAATTTTCTTCAACACTAACTATATATTTTTGTTAACCTTGTATATCCAGTAATGTAACTGATAGGTCATAGCTTTTATTTCTAGCTTTTTGAAGAATCTTCATACTTTTCCATAATGGCTATACTATCTCCCATTTCCAAAGAAGATTAAATTCACTGCTTCTTCTCTTTTATCTTTCTTTCTATCTATCTCCCTTCCTACCTTCTTAGTACTAGATATCAAGCCAGGGCCTTTGCACTGTACTCTTTTTGATTTTTGAAACAGGGTCTCTCTAAGTCAATAAATTTTCCAGGCAGAGGCAGGAAGAGCACCATGATTTCAAGGCCAGTCTGAGTTACATAATGAGGACAGCCTGAACTACACAGTGAGACCCTATCTCAAACACTATACATAAATGGATTAAGCACTCTAATTAAAAGGTAAAGACTAGACTTACTGGGGGAAGTATAATCTAAATATATGCTCTATACAAGAGGCACAGTGCAAAATCAAAGCCACAAATAGAGAATTCAACAATAACACAGAAGAAAGAATGCTTAACTCCTCTTTTGAAACCAGTATTACAACTTGAGACAAAGAAATCACAAGAGGTTTATTAAGGAGCGGATATTGTTCATTGGCTGCTAGTATTCTGCCAGTGGCTCGACATTGCTGGAAATCTGTGGCGTTGTCGGTTCGATAACAGATCAAAATGCAAATCTTTGTGAAGACCCTGACGGGCAAGACCATACTCTGGAAGTGGAGCCCAGTGACACCACTGAGAACGTGAAGGCCAAGATCCAGGATAAAGAAGGCATCCCTCCTGACCAGCAGAGGCTCATCTTCGCGGGCAAGCAGCTGGAAGATGGCCGCACTCTTTCTGACTACAACATCCAGAAAACGTCCACTCTGCACTTGGTCCTCTATCTGAGAGGTGGTTGTTAGATCTTCAGTGTCTTAATTATGGTAGTGAGCTTCATCATAGCCATTTGCCCCAATTTAAGTTTAGAAATTACCAGCTTCAATAATAGCTGAACCTGTTCAAAATGTTAATAAAGGTTTTGTTGCATGGGAAAAAAAAGAAAGAAAGAAAAGAAATCACAAGAAAACTTTAGGTCTACAACTCTTATAAATACAGATATAAAACTCCACAATATGCTCGCAGTCCAAATCTGGCTACGTATAAAAAGGATTATATGTCAGGACAAGGTGAACTTTATTCCAGAAATGCAAGGTTGGTTCAATACCTGAAAAATCAGTCAATATTACACACTGTATTGATAAAATAAAGGTCAAGACTGCTTTATCATCTCAACACATGCAGAGAAAGCACTGAAAAAATCCAACCCCCTTTCATAATGACAGTGCTCAACAAAGTAGGAGTGGAAGAGAATTTCCTCAGCTTACAGGATACAATAATATCATCCCTGTGCTCTACATCATACTTATTAGTGAAGGACACAGTTTTGCCCCTAAAGTCAGGAATAAGACTGAGACATCTGTCTCCACTTCTAATGAATACTGTAGTGGAGGATCTACTGAAGGCAAGAAAAAAAGCAATAAAATCCAGCAGATAAAAAAGGAATAGGTAAGGGCCAGGGAGATGGCTCACTGGAATAAGTGCACTTCCCTGGCAAGCGCAACAGCCTGAGTTCAATCCCCGCTTCCACCAAAAAAAAAGATAAGAAAAGGAATAAGTAAATGGCAGGCATGGTAGCACACACCTGTAATCCCAGCACTCAGGAGGCTGAGGCAGGAGGATTGTTGGGAGTTCAAGGCCAGCCTGACTTACAAAGTGAGGTCAAGTCCACCCTAGACTGCATAGCAAGATTCTGTCTGAAGAAGGAGAAGGAAAAGGAGGAGGAAGAAGAGGAGGAGGAGGAGAAAGAAGAAGAAGAGGAAGAGAAAGAAGAAGAAGAAGAAGAAGAAGAAGAAGAAGAAGAAGAAGAAGAAGAAGAAGAAGAAGAAGAAGAAGAAGAAGAAAAGAAGAATAAAGGAATAGGAAAAACTAATTGTATTGGTAGATAGAATACTTAGGAACCAATTTAGGGAAAGACAACTTGTGCAGCAAAACTATAAAACACTGTTGAGGGAAACAAAAGAAGGTAAAAACAAATGAAAGAAATTCCATGCTTCTAGATATATCTTCCAATATAATATTAAGATGTCAATATTTCTCCAAATGATCTGTAGATTCAACATAAGCCTTCTCAAAATACCAGCTAGTAATTTTTTTCAGAAATTAATAAGTTGGTCCTAAAATTCATAGAGAAACACAAAGAATCTTGAAAACTAATGTAAACAATCTTGAAAAAGTAGGATAAAATAGGAAGACTAAGCTGGGCATGGTGGTGCAGGCCTGTATCCCAGCATTCGGGAGGCTGAGGCAGGAGGATTATTGTGAGTTTGAGACCAGCCTGAGCTACAAAATGAGCTTAAGGCCAGCCTGAACTGCATAGTGAGACCCTATCTCAAAAAGACAAAAAATAAAAATAAAATAAAATAGGAAGACTAGCATTTCTAATTTCAAAGCTTACTACAAAGGTTTTAAGTGACCAAAATGATGTAATCCGGGTCAGCTAGATAGCTCAGTGGACTAAAGCACCTGCTTAGGCAGGGCACAGTGACCAGAGTTCAACCCCTGGTGTGCCATGCCAGCTCTGCCCCCGGGGTGCACTGAGCTGTCTATTGAGACTGGGTGTGGTGGTACACACCTGTAATCCCAGTGCTTGGGAAGCAGAAAGCAGGAAAATCACTAGAGTCCAATCTATGTAGTGGAACCCTGTATACCCTGTAGACTCTGTCCTAAATTCATTAAAAAAAAAAAAAAAAGGTGTAATCCTGGTATAAGTCTAGACCAACAGAGCAAAGGAATAAAATTCCGAGTCCACATACAGTCAGCTGATAATGGATGATCGTGTCAAGAACACTCAACGTGGATGAAGGAATCCGCTCAACAAATAGTGCCAAGACAGCTGGTATCTACATGGGAAAGAATGGGGCTTCTTCTTTCATACCTTGTACAGAAACATAAAATGAGATGGCCTGGAATCCTCGACACAGGAGCTGAAACAGGGAATTCTTGAACTAAAACTTACGGTTTACTCTTTATAACCTTGAACTAGGTAATACAGTCTTCATATAACAGCAAAAGCAACAGTAGCAGAAGAAAAGTAAGTTGGGCTTTATAAAAATTAATATATTTCGGCTCTTCCCTTTGGCGGCCATCACTGGAGTTGCAGCAGCCAAAATAAAGTTTAATCCTCTTGTGACTTTAGGACCAAAGCAAAAGCCATAAAAGGCATTTCAAAGCACCTTCCCACACTCACAGGAAAATTATGTCTCCTCCTCTTTCCAAAGAACTGAGACAGAAATACAATGTTCACTCTATGCCCATCCGAAAGGGTGATGAAGCCCAGGTTGTGCAAGGACACTACAAAGGCCAGCAGATCGGCGAAGGAGTCCGGGTTTACAGGAAGACGTCATCTACACTGAACGGGCAAATGGCACAGCTGTCCACGTGGGCGTGCACCCCAGTGAGGTTGTTATCACCAGGCTAAAGCTCGACAAAGACTGCAGAAACATGCTGGAACGGAAAGCCAAGTCTCACCAGGTAGGAAAGGAAAAGGGCAAATACGAGGAAGAAAGGGTTGAGAAGATGCAGGAATAAAGTCCTCCTGTGTGCACCTTTTAATTAAAAACTGCTAAAATGAAAAAAAAAAAATGTTTTGAACCATGCATTGGGCTATAATCCTAGCACCCGAGCCTGCATAGCAAGATCTTGTCTCAAAAAATATTAATATACTTTATCCTGACATACGGTGCACACCTACAAGCCCAGGACTTGGGAAGCTGTGGGAGAAGGGTCTCTGTCAGTTCAAGGCCAGCCTGAGCTACATGTAAAATTATGTCTCAAAAAGCAAACAAAGGGTCGGGGAGATTTTACAGTAGAATAAGCACTTCCCTGGCAAGTGCAAGGGCCTCAGTTTAATCCCCGGTACTGAAAAAAAAAAAAAAAAAAAAAAAGTGTTAATAAATTTTTCACATCAGAAGACACTATCATCAGCAGATTAAAGCACCTGCAAGCAGGCACAGGAGTGGGGGTTCAAACCCCCCAGGGTGCACTGAGACTGGGTGTGGTGGCGAGTGCCTGTAATCTCAGCTCTTGGGAGGCTGTAAACAGGCGGATCACTACGAGTCCATTTAGTAGTGAGACCCTGAACACCCTGTAGACCTTTCCCTAAAATACAAAAAAATTAAATTAAATTAAAAAAGAAGAAGAAGACACTATCAAAAAAAGTAAAAGGACCACCCAAGAAATGGAAGAAAATACTATAAGTCACATATCTGATAAACATGTAGTATGCAGAATGTATATTGAGTTGTACATCTTAACAATAAGAGAAGTAACTCAATTTTCAACTGTACAAAAGACATTTCTCCAAAAAAGTATGTACATATGGCCAACTGTCATTGAAAAGATGTTCCATGTTATTTGCCTCTAGAGAAATAAAAATCAAAACCATATTTCACATGCACTACAAAGACAGTATATGTGAACAAAGAGTCATAAAAACCTAAATCCTCATGTATTGCTGCTGCAAACATAAAAACAGTGCAGCCACTTTGGAAAGCATCTTGGTAGTTCCTCAAAAAATGAACCATAGAAGTATCATACGATTCAGCAGTTCTTCTCCTAGGTGCATCCCTCAAAGTGCTGAAAATATATGTCCACACTAAAACAGACACATCAACATTTATAATAGCCTTCCTAAGAATCAAAAGATAGGACTCACCAAAACTCCATCAACTAAGGCTTGGATAAACAAGCCTTGGTACTGTGGCCACACAATAAGACATCACTGATCCATAAAGTGGAATGAAATACAATTAGGCCACAGTGCAGAAGAATCTTGAAACATAATGCTAATCCAGACACAAAAGGCCATGTGTTAAATGACCCTACTTATATGAAATGCACAGAAAGGCAAACCTATAGAAACACAAAGCAGGACCGGGGAGATAGCTCAGCAGCATAAGCCCCTCCTGGCAAGTGCAAGGTCCTGAGTTCAATCGCTGGTACCAAAAAGCAGACACAGAAACATAAATTGGATCAGTGGTTGCAGGAGCTGCAAGGGAGAATGGGGAGTAACCATGAATGAGAATGAGATTCTCTTTGGGACAGTGAAAATACTCTAGAAAGAGTCCCACAGCACCGATGGCAATGCGTCTTTATGAAAATACTAATCCTACTGGGACACTTCAATAGGTAACTGCTGTGTAAATAATGTTAAAAGATCAAAACAGCAAAGACAGACCCAGCCCTGGACATGACACCAGCGACCTGATGCTGTGCACAGTGGTCCTTCAGGGCACGGTTCCCTCAGACACAATGCCATCAGCCACAGGCTTGCCATGTCCTCAGTCCAGGTGAAGTTCTGGACCCAGGTTTGTCATCCAGTTAGATTTCAGAGCTGAATCGGAATCGGGTTTTTGGTTTCTAGCACTGCCCCCCTCTATCTAATCTAGGCTCACCGAGAGTTCTTAAGGTTCTATGATTTGTTTGTTTTCTAATGCCTTCTCTGCTTCTTGAAATTCTGGGCAGGGAAATAAAGTTGTATTATTGAGGACCTGTTGCCTGGTCTAAAATACCACATTTAATGTAGACTGTCAGATAATACTGCAGCCTAGATGTCTTTATTTCTGCTTTAAAGGGAAGGAAACTGAAGTCTGGCTTTTAAGTAAATGCCCTTTAAGTTCTGCCATTAAGAATACTCACACTGGGGCTAGGAAGATAGCTCAGAGGCATAGGCACCTACCTGGCAAGCACAAGGTCCTGAGGTCAATCCCTGGACACATGTGCCATGCCAGCCCTGGAAGCTTGTGGCACACACCCGCAATGCCATCACTCAGGAGGCTTAGACAGCCCAAACTGCCTAGCAAGACCCTGTCTCAAAAATAAAAGACTCACATTAAATTTAGATGGGCCTGAGTTCAGATTTGCCTCTTACTAAACCTTGGGAAATTTCCAGAAGTTCTACAAGACTCCAAACTTCAGTTCCTCATCTATAAAATGAGGACAGAGACAAAACAGAATTCTAGAGTGGTTTTGCAAATTAAATGAGACAGAGAATATATACCTCACACAGATCCTAAAATCTGACATACAATGTTCTATAAATTTAGTCATTACTACTCCTACATGGCACTAGTCAGTGGCTGAGTTTTAATTGGGAACTAGATTTGCGGTCATCTAAAACCTTCCCTTTGGTTGCTTCATGCTGTCCCTTCCCTGGCTTCTCTTTACCTGTGCAGGCTCCCTATTTTATCAACTGATGAAAGAGTACATTTTGAAACTTAAGTCAGCAAGGAGAAAGACTAAACCGTACATGTCATTTCCCTCCAGAGTCAGTCACAGCCTTTTCTTTACAGATCTTCTGTCTCTGTCTCTCCCCGACCACTGACTCTGTCTCCATCTCTTTCTCTCTATCTCTGTGTCTGTCTGTCCCTCTCTCTCTCTCTCTCTCTCTCTCTCTCTCTCTCTTACACACACACACAAACACACTTTTCTTGCTGTTTTCCAGGAGCCAGTACTAACAACTTCATTAAAATTCAGTGCAGCTTGAGCCAATTTCATGAACCATCTCCCAAAAAGACCTTGACCTTCCCCAAGCACTCCCTGCCACATTTCAGAGCCATGCACGGACCTCTCCAACTCAACATGTGCTCATAAACTACTTGCTTCTGACCTCTCCAAGCTGTGCCTGGTCTCCCTGGAATGTCCTTATCAATCTGACTCCAGGGAATGAGGCCAAGCAGCTCAGCACCCTGATGGCCCAGAAGGCCTGTACAAGCTTGTGACATGTCATCACCAAGTGGCTTCACCCAGGATTTCAGCGTCTTATCTTCTGTTAACCTCCATCAGACTCAGCCTACCTCCCACGTGCCTGGCCCTTCCTGACTCAGCATCTGCTGCCGCAAGCTGGCTTGCTTTTGTCATCAGATCCATTAGGAGCAGTAAGGCACCATGCTCATTATGACCCATGGGTGTCACAGCTTTCAGAAGTCACTGGTCCTGTTGGGCTCCTGGTACAGTTCGGCAACGGGGCTTAGCATTTCCCAGGGCAACTTCACAGAACTGGGGAGGGTGTTGGCATCCAATGGGCCTGGCACCGGATCCCACTTGCCTTATGAGAACTTGAGTAAGGTGTTGGAATCTGTTTGTTTGTTAATAAAAGGCAACTCTTTGCAGCCACCTAGCCAGGAGTATTAGGGTTACTAGGAAATAAATGAAACAATACCATAAGCGCCAGGAACGGCACTGCTATTGTTCACAGCGTACCTAGAACATGACAGGAGCCCATTGCAAATTGTGCTCTCTTCAATCTGCTACTTAACTGGCTGAAAAACGAACCATAGGGTGAGGAGATCTCAGGCATGTCTGCATTCTTTATGTCCACTCAACTTGTAGGACTTGAGGCAGTATTTTTAAATCCTGATTGCAGACTAAAGACTGAGTTGCAAGGATGATTGCCACATTATTATCTGTAGCACCAAAAAAAAAATTGGAAAACCTTAAATACAAAAAAAAGAACTATTACCTGAAAACAGGAGGATCACTGTGAGTCTGATCTGTGCAGTGAGACCCTGTAGACAGTGTACTAAATACATAAAAAAAAAAAAACATTCTTAGATGACTGTGGTCCCAACACAATGGCAACCAGCTGCCCTTACTAAATATTCTAGAGAATGGGAAGGACATGGAAAGGTGTTTGCAAGGCATAGAGTGACTATATAATTTTTTTATATATATAATGTTAAAAAGCAGTTACAAACTGCATCTAGGGTCAGTCCTGATTTTCCTGAGGGTAAAGAGAAAACCTGAATATCTAGAGAAAAAAATCAAAGGATAGTCAAGAAAATTCTCCAACTGCATAGACTCCCTAGATCGTTTCTCTTTTTGTTCTATGTATTCTACATTTTGATACTGACAATATTAACAAAAAAGCCTTCCCCTTTTCAGTACTGGGGCCAGCACCCAGGACCTTCTCACTGAGCTCCACTGCCAGCCCGTTTTTGAGACGATATTTAGTTAAGTCACTAAATTGCCCAGGCCTGGCTCAAATTTGTGATACTCCTGCCTCAGCCTCCCAGACTGCCAGGACCTGGCAGGCCTGCACCATCTTGTCTGGCATTGTGACATAGTTTTTAAAAGACTTTTGCCTAGTTTTCTATTGAGTTATCCGCTCTGTAAGAATGTACATGTGCCAATCCCCCCAAACCAATGTGATCATTATGTAACACAGACAGATACTAATAAAATAAGGAATCTGCCTCCAGGCTATGCATGACTGTGCACATCCATTAAGGAAGCAGAAGCAGGAAGATCGCAAGCTCAGAGCCACCCTGGGCAATTTAGTGAGACCCTATCTCAAAATAAAATTTTAAAAGGGTCTAAGAGTGCAGTTCACCAGCAATCAATGTCCTGTGCTACCAATAATAATCTTTGTGAAAAGATGGAAAAAGTCAGGTAGTATCAGTGCCCCACTTGTTCCTACATTAAGCCTTTTTTTTTTTTCATGTCTGAAGTCATAATAAATTTGTTACAGCAACTTGCAGTTTTTATCAGTATTTTTGGTTTTGGTTTTGGTTTTTTTGTATTTAGGACAGGGTCTAATGGGTCTACAGGGTCTCACTACGCAGATGGGACTTGTAGTGATCCGCCTGTGTTCAGCCTCCCAACTGCTAGGATTACAGGCGCACGCCCTCACGCCCAGCCTCAATCACTGTCTCAGTGGGCCAGGGATCGAACCCCGGGTCCCTGCACTCTGCCTAAGCAAGCGTTTTAGTTTGCTGAGCTACCTGGCCGGCACAGTAGCTCACTAAGAATACTATCGTTAGTCTGAGTTCCCAAGGCAGATTCATGGAGTCTGTGCACATGTTATATTAAGTTCATGGGTTGCAAATGTGTCTTCCCATTATATGGACTTGACGCTCTAAGCTCTTCGTGGGGTCTGGATGGAAGGATCTCGACAGTCTGCAGTCCAATAGAATGTGTGCTGTGTGCCCCAGCCAGAACAATCCCTGATCGCACCTCTTACCATGCCAGCCAAAAGCAGAAGGGCAAACCCATCTCAGAATAGGTACCTGTTCCTGTAAGTATGAACTGCCAGTCCTCCCAATTTGAAAAAGGGCCAATGATACTATTACTCCAGTCCCAGGCTGCTTTTATTAGTCTGAGTCCTTGAGGAAAATGCCAAGATGGTATTAAATGTTCAAACAAAGAAGGATTTGCAAAAACCTTAGAGAGAGCGCCAATATAGGAGGCCCCAAGAGCTTTGCAGTACAGTGATACAAGGCCATCAAGGAGTCCTTGAACGGAAGTGCACATCCCTTCCCTAGGAAACCATCTGTCCTGATATTTTTGTGAGGTTCACGCCCTGCTGGGAGCAGCCCATGGGAAACGTGGTCAGGGGCAAATTCAGCGATGGCATTTGGAGCGCAGGGGATGCTGGTCCTTGGTTACTTACACTCTGTAATTGGAGTTCTGCTAGACACATTTTCATGGCTGTCATACTGAGACAGTGGAAGAGGAGGAGGAGGAGAAGGGGGAGGATCCAAGGCTGGATTACGAGGGCCACACCTGGCCTGGGCGGATAGCCTGACTCCCTCTCTGTAGCCATTGTGGCTGCCGCTCCTCCCTTTGCTCTCTGCTCTTTGGCCCCGCCATGGACTGCCGCCCTCTGCCCTGTGCCCCTCTGCCTTGGAGCCAGCTGAGGGTGGACTGAAACCTCCAGGAACTGTGAGCTAAATAAACCTTTTCCTTCCCTCATTTTGAGTGTCAGACATTTGTCACAGCAACAAGAGAAGAGTAACTGAGACACGGGGTCTCCCTCTGTTGCCCAGCCTGACCCCAAACTCGTTGGCTCCAATGCTCGTCACTCAAAGTAGCTGGAACTGTGGGCACGTGCCGCCGTGCAGGAGGAGTCCATGGCTTTGTTTGCTTTTGAAATCAATTTTTATTTTTTATCAAACAGTCTAGGCACTGTGTCTCTATCACATAATTTGAAGAATATCGAAACATAAGGTAAATGCTTTGCCTGGCACCACATGCCACACTAGCCCGCCCCTGGACACGCTGACGTGGCACGGTGGCACATGCCTACAATCCCAGCACTGGGGAAGCTGAAAACAGGAGGTTCACCAGGCTGCGCAGCGAGACCCTGTACCAAGTACCTAAAAAATAATTTAAAAAAAGGATAATGTTTTGCCATCATTTCTGTTCCCCAAAGGGACTGGCAGTGTTGACAGCTTTTTATATCCTTCCTAAGATAGAATTTACATAGAATTTACACACACACACACTAGTATTTTTAGGACCGAGCTCCCCAACTCTAACAGAGCTAAGTGAGTGATTTCATTCTCTGATAATCCATACCTGGTTTGTGTCTCCTCCCCTTAACCCCGCACTACATCCAAGCTGGTCTGTACGACCCCAGAGTGTGGTGGCCATGGTTTTTCGGAACTTTTTTTTTTTTTTTTTTTTTTTTGTCTTTTTGAGACAGGGTCTCACTATACAGTTTAGGCTGGCCTTAAGCTCACTTTGTAGCTCAGGCTGGTCTCGAACTCAAACAATCCTCCTGCCTCAGCCTCCCGAGTGCTGGGATTATAGGCGTGCGCCACCACGCCCGGCTGCTTTTTCGGAACTTCTGAGGCCAAATCACAAACAGTATCCTGACCATCCTTTGTCTCTTGGATCACTCCGGACAAAACCAGTTCCCAGGCCCTGATAACACGGGTCACCCGACAGCCCTTGGGGAGGTCCCCAGGGAGAGTCTGCTGGAGACCTCCTACCAACCTGGTCGCCTTGCCAGCCCTGGGAGCAAGCAGCCAGCCAAGCCTTCCTATGTGGCTAACTTTCAGACACTCCGTCCACAACGATCAAGCTGAGCTGCTCCAACAGTACTGACCTACAGCAACTTGAGAGACAGCAAATGTCGAATGTTGTTTTAAGCCTCTAACTATAAAGGTAAGCTGTTATCTTACTGTGGATAATTCCAAGTTTCTCTCTCCCATAATAGCAGGTATCGAACCTATTAGCCTATCAGCTAGCAACTTAGGCATCTCATGCACTTTTAATTTGTTTATCTCTTGTTTCAAGGTCAACACCTTTTTCATGATCAATATTTTATTTGCTGTACACTAGCTATATATTTTCTCTAAATACATATGCGCTTGTTGATGGGGGCATAATATTCCACCAATTAATTTAATGTGACTTATTTAACCATTTTTTATTAGACACTCAATTTCCATAGTCTGACAGTAATAATCCTGAGATAAACATCACAAATCTTTGTTATATAGCTCATCATTTTTTGAAAAGTGATTACTAGGGGCTGGGGAGATGACTCAGTGGAATAAGTGCTTCCCTGGCAAGCACAAGGGCCTGAGTTCAATCCCTTGGTTCCTCCAAAAACAAAAACAAAAAAAAAAAAATGAAAGGCTATTACTAAAAATGGATTTTTTTTTTTTTTTTGGAGACCTCAGGATGCCTCCAGAGCATGTCTTCTTTGGCTTGAGGATCTGGGGATTGAACCACGGAATCCTGAGCCTGACTGCTTCCTTTAAGCAGGCACTTAAGAACTGAGCAGCCGGGCGTGGTGGCGCATGCCTGTAATCCCAGCACTCGGGAGGCTGAGGCAGGAGGATTGTTGTGAGTTCGAGACCAGCCTGAGCTACAAAGTGAGCTTAAGGCCAGTCTGAACTGCATAGTGAGACCCTGTCTCAAAAAGACAAAAAAAAAAAAAAAAAAAAAAAAAAAAAAGAACTGAGCTAGTGGGCACGCCCCCTAGAAATGGAACAACTGAGCCAAAAATGCCTCATGGGACAGAATAGATATAATAAGAGCTGTCTGGAATCTACTTTTAAGCCTCCTGTACAAATTGGCAAACTCCTTAACATAAGTCTCACTTGTGGGGGGCTGGGCTTATACCTCAGTGCCAAAGCACTACCTAGCTATTTATACTGTATCCATCTCTCTCCCCTTCCCCAAAGTGATTATTATCATTTTTGAAAAAGTTGTTGCTAACCTAAAAGACCAAAATGGTCCCATACTGTCAAAATTATTTGGGAATCATGTTCATCAAAACTGCTAAGAAATTTAGGCTCTCACTGAAGCCTGATTATAGAGGCTCCTGGGAAGTCTGCTGTTCTTACCAATCCACCTGCTCCTCGTCTAAAGTGAACCCAGCTTGGACCATGACATAAGCTGCTAATCTTGAGCAGTCCAAAGATAGTGGGTTCCAAACTTTGGCCACAGTAGAGTCCAGATTTCTGGGATAACTCTGATTACACACGTTCGGGTCAGAACCCTGAAATGCATGCAACGTTGCCAGCCCGTGTGGGTCCAGATGAGCTGTGGAGCACACGGGCACAGATCTCACCACACATGTGTCTCCTTGGCCCACATTTGCCAAGCAGAAGAGCAGGGCAAGCCTGGAGGATGGGCAGGACCCGTGCAAGGGTGGTAGAGCCCAGGGCCTCGCCCAGCAGCCAAGGGGCAAATGATGGGCTTCGCACTGCACCGCAGGCCTCCTCTCCCACTCAGGGCCAGCTGGCCCCTCATGACCTGCCCTCTTACCTGCCTTTCCTTTAGTCCTTCCCCGGACGTTCTCGCAGGGGCTCTTTGCCTGCTGCAGCTGCTTCCAAATGTGACAGTCCAGTGACGCTGCTGCCTCTCTCACTCAGAGCAGGGGTCACGGCTGGACCTTGGGGCACTGCTAGGAGGAGAACAGCCGGTTCCCACATCTCCAGGTCACGTAGCTGCCTGGTCCAAGGCCCACCAGGTACCCTCAGCAAAGGCCCTGCCCTCCCTGGACAGTGGCCGGGAAGCTGAACTCACCATGCCCATGCCCATGCCCCTCGCAGGGACCATAGCTTTTACTTTTTTAAAGAGGATTAAAAAATAGTAAAAAAATAGAAATGATATAGAATTTCACTAAACAGAATTCAACAATGGTTGTTATATTGCATATTGTTGTCTTCAAATTGTTTAAATTACCAGATATAATCTATATATGCAAAATAGGATTAAGATAGGTGTCACCACATAGCCGTTTTCTCTTAGTTCAGTGAGAAGAGGGATTTGTACTAATAGTGTTCAGACAAGATATCATGTCTGCATCTTGTCCTCTGTTTTTTTTTTTTTTTTTTTTG
>PVKA01001735.1:0-138871 GCA_004027165.1 Ctenomys sociabilis
GAGACTCTGCACCAAATACATTAAAAAAAAAGAAATTAATGAAATTAAAATCAGTAACTTTTTCAGCATCAAACCTGTACCCATAACACTCAAATTAGCAAAGATTTCTGTTGAGGATTTCTCAGTGTAAATGCAGACGCTATACAAAATTACTATTCTAAAACAGCACTACTAAGAAACAATGAAACATTTTCTACATAAACTTCCTCACTTTATTTAACACCTTTATTGTATTAACCTAGAAAGTTATCAAGATAATTCTTTGTAAACAAAGACTGCCATATTCAGTCCAAGGAAATTCATTACAAAGAGAAACTGTTTAATTGGTATTCATCCAGTAAATAAAACATGGAAAATTATATAAAGACCTAAATTCACCTTCTGGAAGGAATTTTATAGCAACTCTTATTTCATGCATACAAGGTTTACATTTGCAGCAGAAAATATTAGTATACAGTATATGGTACCTCAATTTAGTCCACAAACAGAAGCATTTTGCAAAATTTTGTTTTTGTTTGCAGACTCTGTATACACAAATGTACCTATTTTTTAAAATTGTAGAACAAATTAAGTTCATTAGGTATCACTGCATGCTTATCTGTTAGTTCTTAACTGTTACATAATCATTTTGTATTTTTATAAGTGAAATTTAACTTCTAAACACGTAAGATCAAAAGGGCCATAAAATAAAAATTTTTCACTTGTTTTTTTAAATTTTCTGCAATTTCTCTTTCCTATATTTTAAATAATCTCTTCTCATACACCTACTCCTATGGGCTTTAATAATAACCAAAGACTAGAGTATTTTATTTCAATGCTAGTATAAGTTGTATACAATAAATATATATTATCCTTTTTGATACCAGGAGTAGTACATAAAAAAGAAGAGAGACAATTAAGGCTTGTATAATTAATAAATCTTTTGCTGTTTTAAGAAACCCATTTGGGTGGAAGTACTATAGGGAATTTGAGTTGAAAAGCCTGTGCACCCTCTACGTGCTTGCTCTGTCAACCCCAACGAAAATTTCTGTGAACATATATGTAAACTGTCTTCAGACAAAGTTAAGTGATATAACTTCCAAATTCTTCTCCTGGCCTATATATCCAATTCATATATATTTTTATGTTTGAGAACCACAATTTTGATCATCAAAAAGGGCTGATTCATTCAAGTCACAGTTCTTAAGTTCTTTGCAGTAAGGGTGAATACATAAGGATATTTTGAATTTTTTGAAAAGGAAAATTTATTAGAGTTGTTAACAATTCTAGTACCAAAATTACCTAGATTTGAATTCCAACTCTATCACTATACAGCAGTGTGATCTTGTAAGTGTTAATTTCTATAAACCTCAATTTTCCACACCTCATATATAAATGAAGTTAATAACTTTGGTAACACTCATAGATGTCATTATCTAGTGAATAAATGCATGTCCAGTACTCAAAACAATGGCCAGCAAACAATAAAAATGATCTAAAGTATTATCTAATAATTAGGATGCCTAATAATAATGCTGAGAATACAGTAACAACCAAGAGACAGGATATTATGTTCAAACATAGCATTTTTCCACGCTGGGATAATTCTAGAATGTAAAGCAATGATCATTTAATTATTAAAATTTTACTGAACATAAAGCTATAGAAATATAAAATCAAAAGTTGGGAAAAATAAAGAAATTTTCTACTGAATGGCTCTGGTGGTTGGGGTTAGCAGTGCACACCTCTAAGTTCAGACACTAATAAGGCTGAGGAAAAAGAATTAAGAATATGAGACTAGCCTATGTAAGTTCAGGAGACCGTGTCTGAAAAGAAAAGTAAAAGAGGGGTTAGAAATGGCTAGTGTGGTAGATTGCTCCTCAGTTTGATCCTAAGTATCACAAAAAAAAGGAAAAAGAAGTGATTCTGGTGTAACTTTATTTTATTTTATTTTTTGTCTTTTTGAGACAGGGTCTCACTATGCAGTTCAGGCTGGCCTTAAGCTCACGTTGTAGCTCAGGCTGGTCTCGAACTCACAACAATCCTCCTGCCTCCGCCTCCCGAGTGCTGGGATTACAGGCATGCGCCACCATGCCCGGCTAAGAGTTTTTTTTTTTTTTTTTGTACACAGGGTCTCACTATGCAGCCCACATTCACAGTGATCCTCCTGCTTTCTGCCTCCCTAGTGCTGGGATTACAGGCGCGCGCCACCGCGCCCGGACTCTGGTGTTACTTTAATAAAAATTATTTTCATATAATTCATTAAGAACTGCAAAGAAAAATAATTCTTTCTTTTTAATGATGGAATTACTTTATATTGCATATGCTAGCGTTAAATAACTGGGGACAAGTGATCCTCTTACATCAGCCTTCCAGGTAGCTGAGTCTATAGGCACGCACTACCATATCAGGATCAAAAATGATTCTTTAGGACTACTGATATAGCTCAGCAGCATAAGCACCTGCCAGGAAAGTGCAAGGTATTGAGTTTGATCCCCAGTATTAAAAAAAAAAAAAACAGGAAAAGAAAAAATAATTCTTTAGAAAGGAATTTTACTAGGACTAAAAAGATACATTACTTCAAGGAAGATACTAGAATTACAAAGATAAATTACTACAAGAACATAATTGATATTAAAAGGACATTCAGTTTTAGAAAAGTAATTATACAACTTGTCATAATGAAATATATTTAGCCTTGTTTACTCCTAAAACATTAGATGTAGGCAAGGGAATAGGATGATATGATTGTGTTATGAAAAATAATCTGTATATATGAATACAAAATCAGAAAAAAGAAATTTTTTGATGTTACAGAATCAACCCCCAAAATTAAGCAATATAACAAGGCTATATAACAGCTGTCTTTGTGCCAGGAATCAAATCCAGGGTTTTGCATATGCTAATCAATGATATGCTCTATCCTTCCTTTAGCCTCACACTTCTAATAATAAAATTCTTGTATAAGTAATTTTTAACTCACCCGTTTTGATCGCAATTCACTGGTCAAAGAACTAGATTCTTCAGAGGTATTTTTATTCCCTGCTTTAAGTATATCAGGAGAAGGAACTATGAGTTTCATATAAGGTTCCTTTTTGGCTTGATTTACCAAAGATAAAGGTTTCACATTGGACACCAATCCCGTAGACTGTATTACACTGGTATGTTTGTTCACAGATTCCTCCTTTGCCTGAGAGCTTTGGAAAATAAATGGAAGCTGCTGTGATAAAACCTGAGGCTGCTTCTGCTGGGATTGGAATGAAGAGTGAGTCTGGGATTCAGACATAAGAGGTAATGGCTGGTGTATTTTTTTTTCCTGGGTTTTTTCAGTTGCTTTCTGTCCATCTGCTTTTGGGTCTGAAATTCCATGCATTAGCACCTGGAAATAAAATGTAAAAGGTAAGTTCTTAACATTTACAAAGAGTATCAAGCAATAAAACTTGGATAAAAGTTGTTTTTAAAATTCTAAACAATTCTTAAAGAGGAAAAACAATGATATACAATATCAAAACAAGATACTAGGAAATTAACAATGCCTATTATATTGCATATTGTTACCTACAAAGTAGTTGCTCAGATTTCAAGATACTGGCACACAAAATTGATCAAACAATATAAGCACAAACCATTCCTTTCAATGAACTAATAGAAATTAAAAGTGCAATTATCTTAGCTATGTTCTGTACACACACACACACACACACACACACACACACACACACACACATTTCCCCTTTTCTTTTCTTCCAGTTGTTCCTTCCTTTAAAGCAGCTGCTTTACCATTAATGATATCTATTTTTTATTTTGGATCTTATTTACTCTTTGAATGTCCGTTTTAAAAATAAAATACTTCAACTTCCATACTTATTGCAGCACTACTTACAATAACCAAGATATGAAATCAACCTGTTTATCACCAATGAATAAAAAAAGTATGGTACATATATATGGTATACTTCTCAGCCATAAAAATGATGAAATCCTGTTATTCACAACAACATGGATAAACCTGGAGGACATCATGCTAAATGCAATAAACCAAGAACAGAAATCTAAATAGTATATAATTTCATACACATGAGGCATCTAGCAAACTAATCTAGAATTTGAATAAAATTATGGTTATAATAAAGTGTGGGGGCAGCAGGGTAGAGGATGATCAATGGGTACAATATTATAGTTAGAAAGAGTAAGTTCTGATGTTCTATTGCACATTATCACAACTAGAGCTCACAATAATTTAGTGGACATTTCAACAAAATTAGAAGAAAGGATTCCAGCCAGGGAGATGGCTCAGTGGAATAAGTGCTTCCCTGGCAAGCTCAAGGGCCTGAGTTCAATTCCCAGTTCTGAAAATAAAAATAAATTAAAATAAAATAGAGAGATAATTTTAAAAAACCAACTAGGGGAGAGATACTATCAGAGTGATGGAGACATGGTATTTACTAAAAAAATCATCAAATGTAGAAGAAAGGATTCCAAATGATCTCACCAAAGAAATGATAAATGTTTAAAGTATAAATATGCTGTCATGGATTTATTGAGCACAGCAAAATATACACATATAAAAAATATAATATTTACTCCCATAATTGTACATATATTTAATGTAAGAAATAAACTAGTTTTTATTTTAAGACATACTAGCTTATCTAGGATGGCAAAGAGCTGAGGAAAATGAGCTTTGATATGCTACTAGTGAAAAGAAATTTGGATAATTTTTTAACACAGTGTGAAAACTCAAATTATATATATATTTTTTATTTTATAAAAATACTAAAAAATTTTTTAAATGAAACAATTTCACTTAACAAAAAAGAGGAATTCAATAATGGTCACCACATTGTACATTGTTGTCTTCAATCTACTCAGATTATCAGATGTAAGCATGCAAAATTGGCCAAAAATTTTAAAAAATTGAAAAAAGTTTCTTATACATGTAGACAATATTATGTTTAAACATGGAAGTCTGACTTATTTGATTTATGAGCATGGTCTCTAATTGTATCTATTTACCTATAAAAGCCTCAAGTTTATCTTTCTTTATAGCTTAGTATTCCATTTTATAATACCACATCTTTTTTATCTATTTGTTTACTGACCAGCATTTGGGTTGTTTCCAAGATTAACTATTATAAATTATGCTGTTATAAACATGGGTGCACATCTATTGCTATAGTAAGAATTTTTTTGTAATGTATTTGGGATGGTCTCACTACACAGCTCAGACTTGTAGTGATCCTCTTGTTTTCAGCTTCCCCAGCACTGGGATTATAAGCCCGTGTCACCACAATAACACCTGGTGGCTGGCCTAGTGCTCATGGGGGTCAGTGCTGCATGTGGCACAGGGATTTGGACTCTGGTTCTGTGCTTGCCTACGCAGGCATTTTGTTCACTGAGCTATCTCTCCAGCCCAATATTCTTAATTCTTATTGCAAGATACCCAACAGGGAAATAGCTGGATCATGTGGGACATCTAATCCTAGTTTTTTGAGGAATTTCCAGAGGTCTATGTTCCCACCAATAGTGGAAACGGTTCCTTTTTCCCTACAGTGCTGTCAATATTTGTTATTAATTGATTTCTTGATGATTGCCATTCTTTCTGGAGTGATACAGAATCTAACTATTGTTTTAATTTGCATTCATTTATTTTATTTTTTATTTTTGAATGTATTTGTTACAGGATCAGACATGCAATGATTCTCCTGTTTTCAGTCTTCCTAGTGCTGGGATTATAGACGTGGGACCACACCTGCTCTTGGTGGCTGGAACAATGTACCTAGGGGTGGGGATGGTGCTGTGGTGCTGGACATTGAAACCAGGTCCCTGTGCTTGCCTAAACAGGTGCTTAGTCTGCTAAGCTATTTCCCTGGCCCTAATTTGCATTTTTAGAATGACCAATAATGTTGAACATTTTTGAAGTATTTATTTGACCTTTTTTAAAATTTTGTTTGTTTTGTATTTTAGGGTAGGGTCTACAAGGTGTTCAGGATCTCACTACTAGATCCTACTCTTAGTGGTCCTCCTGTTTACAGCCTCCCAAGAGCTGGGAGTACACCATGCCCAGTCTTAATTGCTCTCAGCACCCCCCTCTCCAGAGGTGGGGGTGGGGAGGGCAGCAGGTAAGGTAAGGCGGGCCCCAGAATAAAACCCCAGGCCCCTTCAGGTTCTTTAATCCACTGAGCTACCTGGCTTGCCTTATTTGCCATTTGTATTTCTTCATCTGAGAAGTGTATCTTCATCTCATATACCCATTTTTGGATTGAGTCTTAGAATTTAGGAGATTTAACTTTTTTTTAAAGTTCTATATAGAAGTCCTTTCTCTGAGGGAGAGTTAGCTATAATTTTTTCCCAATTTGTGGGGTAGTATTTTCCACTCTGTTGGTGATTTCTTTTGAAGTACAAAAACATTTTAATAAGATGAGATCCCAGTTGTTGATTCTTTTAAGTACTTCCCATGTATTTTGGTTTTTGTTCATGAACTCTCTACCTCTCCCTGTCTTTAAGATTTCTACCTACTTTCTCTTCAGTAGATTGACTGTTTCTGTTTTAATATTTAGATCTTTGATCCATTTTAACTTTAGTGCATGGTGATAGAGAAGGGTCTAATTTTAGCCTTTAGCACGTGGAAAGCCAGTTTTTTCACCACTATTAAAGAGGATCTTCCAGTGAACACGTTTGGCTCCTTTGTCAAAGATAACATGGCCGTTTGTTTGTAGTTGTGTCGGCACCTTCTAATCTGTTTCACTGATCCACAGGTCTGTTTTTTTACTGCTAATATGCTGATTTTATCACAGTAGTTTTCTAGAATAGTTTCATGTCAGGGATTGTGAAGCTTCCTGCCTTCCCTCTGTTGCCTAGGGTGCTTCAGCTATTCTAGGTCTCTTTTAGTTCCAAGTGAATTTTAGGAATTTCTCTAGATATCTGAGTTATGCTAATGGTATTGTGGATGGGGTTGCATTAAATCTGTATAACAGTTTTGAAAGCATGACCATTTTCACAATGTTGGTTTTTCCTATCCATGAGCAAGGTATATCTCTATTTTCTTTCAACTTTCATTGATCTTCTTTTGCAGAGTACTATAATTTTCAATGTATCGATCTTTTACTTCCTTTGTTAGACTGATTCCTAAGCTTTTCATTTTTCTGAATGCTATTGTGAAGGGTGAAAAATACTTTTAAAAGTTCCTGCTGACTTAAGATACACGGTATAAAACTAACAAAAAATATACTAAACTTCCTTTTATGAACATACTCTATTATTTGTGTGCAACAAGAAGTTTTCAAAATAATTAACTTTAAAGCCAGAGACTCTGACTGTCAAGATAAACTAGTTAATTGATAAATATGAATAATATTTGAATACTGTTCACAAGACTATACCTGGTTGTTACTTTTATGCTGTGCTTCACTCTCTGAATCAGAATCATCATCTTCACTTTCTTCGATACTTTGGTCTTCTTCCTCTTCATCTTCTTCTAGATCATCTGAATCACTACTACTAATGCCTTCACTTGAGGTGTCTGATGATGTGCCTGAATCACTATCACTGTTGCTAGAACTTTCCATAGCCTTCTTCCTTGGTTTCTGGATAAAGAGAAGATATTTGGCAATGTTTTTTTTTTTTTTTTTAAATCAAATTTCAATAAAGGAAGTATGGTCTTTTTAATTTTCAAACTTGAGAACTCATTTTAGGAAAAAGAAAAAAACTCAACGTATCATGAGACCAATTATTTAAGAAAATAACCAAATAACTTATCTGGCAGAAGTCTTTAGCAGTAAGTATAAACTCTTTCCTATCTAGAATACTGAAATTGTCAAGGTAGTTAGTTCTATTCATATTATTTCTATATTTCAAATTATGAGACCTTAAAAAAGTTCATGGTTCATATGTTGAAATTATATATATTTATCTTTAGCCATCTTTATATGCAGAAATAGCAAATAACCAAAAATGTAGTTTAATGTACTGAATACATCTTTTTAGGTACCTATGTACAACTGTATAAGACCAGAGTAGCTGGTCTTCAATAACTCTCATTCTACCTGTGATGGAGGGGAGTGGTACACATATGTTTAACTTAATTCCATAGAGGAGCAAGTACTTTAGAGAAGATAAAATAGGTAGTAAAAGACTTAAGGGACTGCTTTAGTTACCACCAAATAACTTAATGGTTTATATCAAAAATGATGGAAAAAATATAAAACAGGAGAAATACAGATTTCTGACTCCAAAACACAAGACTCCAAAAATACAAAACAATGATACGAGAAAAGAACAACAACAAAAAACTACTTTTCAAAGAAAATTGAAAGCTGGCAGAAAAGGATATAAAGTCTCAGAAAGGGAAAATTTGATGTTTAAACAATAGGTATGTAGTAGATAAAATGAGGAAAATTTGTGAAATGATACAATAACAAATTTAAGTTACTTAGGAGCAACTTTATCATTGTCCTGATAAGACAATGAAATACTAAAGCATCAATAAATTACAGTGTCAGTCTTTACAAAAACAGACTTTCTTGGCTATGAGGGTTTGGGAAATGAAAGAGTAATACACTTCTACAACAGGAAGCCAAACTGAAATCACAGTTACAGATTGCAAATCTACACTTTTTTTTTTTTTGAGACAGGGTCTTACTCTGCAGTGTGGGCTGGACTTGAACTCATTTATATAGAGTAGGATGGACTCAAACACAGCAATCCTTCTGCCTCAGCCTCCCCAATGCTGAGATTATAGACATGCACCACCATATCCAGCTCAAATCTATACTTTTCATGCCTTCTGAAAATTAATATATCTAACATAAAATACTCTAATTAGAATCACTCCTGCTATTACATTCTGCTTGCAGTGACTCTCTGATAACCACTCCCAGGTAGCCTATGTCTCCTCCACAAACATACCCTTTATTCCCTGAAGTATCTCCTTCACTTAAGTCAGACAGGCATAAGAAGAGAATAATATGAAAATTTAGATGTAGTTTGTAAGGTGGACAATAAAAGTTAAAGCACCTGCTTTGGCAGATGCAGGGACCAGGGCCTGATCCTAGGTACACTGTGCCAGCCCTGCTCCTTGAATGTGCTGAGAGAGCGATTGAGACTGGGTGTATTGGTGTATATCTATAATCCAAGCACTTGGGAGGCTGAAAACAGGAGAATCACTGTGAGTCAGATCTGTGTAGTGAGACCCTATAGATCCTGTACTGAAATACATAAAAAAAGAAAATAAAAATCATAATAATGAATTTAGGTTAAGCCTACCATTTATTTGGCAGAAAAATAGCTCTTCATTTGCAAATATCTATCATGAATTATTTAGCAGAAGTTATTACTTTTGGTTTAGAAGGGGCTAGCAAAACAAAGGAGTAAGGAAGGTATAATGTGATTTAGCACAGAAAAACAAACTATTTAGTACTCAAATAATTGGCCTATAATTTTTAGATCAGATTTCTGGATCCCATTTCTAAACAAGACATAGGAATCAGTATTCATAAACAGTGTGATTCCAAAGTACATGGTTACTACAAAGCATATTTTTTTATAGTATGCAAAGGAGCACTAAAAATGGAGGACACAAGTTTGCATGTTAGAGGAAAAATAGGTTAAAAAAAGCACCAGTTTATTTCCTTAGTCTCTACAGATAGAGGACATCAAAATTAGCTGATGAAGAATTTTTCAAACCATGTCTGTAGAGAGCAAATGAAGCACTTTTAAAGAGCAATGAATACTGAAAAATACTAGGTCAAAACTTGTAAGATTGTTTTTCTCTAGCTCCAAAGTCCCTCATCTCTATTTTTCTTAATACATTACCAGAAAGACCAAAGATGTTGAACTATCCAAAATTACTTATAATGTCTTTTTTCTTTTTTTTGGTCCATGAAATCAAACTTGGGATTTTATATCTGCCAGGCAAGCCCTATACCACCGAGGTATATTCCCAGCCCCGTCACATGAAAGCACTATACTGCTGAGCTATATTTCCAGCCTTATTAAGTTCTAGTATGCCTTACTTTAAAAGTCAACCTCTTTATAGCATTATTTTCACTTTGCTGCTACAGACATTAGTATGGTACCTTAGAACCCATCTCTTTACATTATTAAACAAGGGCTTCTTTAAGTTTTAACACATGCTCCTGATAAGTTTTTTACTTTACCAGTTCTAATTCTATTTAGTAATGTTTATATAAGTTCCTCATTAGAACCAAAGATAGGGATTGTTTCATATTCATACTTTGCAAGTCTTGCACAATCCTTTGAACGTGTGGAAACAGAGAATATTTTAGATGTTAGGCTTTATTAGCTTCTAACACTATTTCTAGCAGTTGCAACAGTGAGAAGTTAAAAAATGTGGCATTTAACTTTAGAAATACACATCAGGCCTGGAGATATAGCTCGGTGGAAGAGTACTTGCTTAGCATGTGTGAGGCTATGCAACCTCTAGTATTGCAAAAAAAAAATAGAAATATATATAAAAACATATAAAGTGATATGATGGCTGAGATTTACTTCAGAACTGTGGGTTTAAAAGATAGGTGATATTTCATTCAGTGTCTGGCAAACAGAAGTTGGCAGGAGCTCAGAGGTGGGAGCTTTTTGCTTATACCAATATGAAGATGTTTGGAAAGAAAGCATGAGAGAAGTACAACTAAAAAAGCAAGAGATGGAGAATATGACTGAGAAACTGACTTCGGGAGGAAAAATAAAGAGTGTTTTATTTTGTTTGCTTAAGTGTTCAGTGGCATGGACTGAAGTGGAAAGAAATGTTCATTTGGGGACCCAAGTACAATCTGGTTGAGTTTTTGTAATACATACCCATTAAGATTCTTAAGAGTGAATTTTGTTTCAAACTCCATATATGCTTGTGCTGTACTTTAGAAAATAAATGTCTTTTGAGAAGGGAACTGAAACATCTAGAGAAGTATCTCTATGAAATATGCTTGGCAAAATGAAACATCTTTATGTCTTGTCTGTTTTTGGACAGTGGAGATCAAACCCTAAGCTTTTAGCATACTAGCAAGCACTCTCATGGAGCTACAATCCAGGTGATTGAGAAATAATTACTTATAGTTCCAAATGGAAGCCTATGAAACATGCTTTTCAGGTTTAAAGTTCAGAACAATGGCATTTTGACTCAGTGCCTACTTATATCTTGAAATTCTTGCTATTGTACATCATAAGCTTGTGATATTATAGTGACAGGGACAGGTCGCCAATGTTTGACTCTTCCACTGGAAAACCAGGCCTTGAAAGCTGTCTTCATATAATGTAGAAGTAAGACAAGTATAATTATCTTTATTTTCAAATAAGAATTATTTGCAATTAATGTCAAGACTTTAATTCAAAATAAGCCAAGATCTCTCACTGAAGGAGAAATTGCATATGGAAGCAGGTCAAATTCACTGACATGAGTGATCCAATATATAAAATGCTAGAAGATATAGCTAAAGCATCTCAGCTTAGAAAAAGGGAAACATGAACTTAATACTGGCCTAAGTTTTATAAAGTTGAGATGTCAGATTTTTCTTGGCATGATGTGGAAAGGGGGTGCAAATACTTGGAGTGACCCAAATGCCAGAGTGAATTTAACAGGTGATCTACACACTCTACACATCTGATATAATTTGGTAGCAGACATAATCTATCCAGAAGCAGAAATTACATTAACAACTGGAACAGGGAAATGTTAATATAAAGAATTATTAAGGATCTAGGCTTGATGGTGTATCCCAGAAATCAGAGCTCACACACTGAGCCTAAACAACTCAGTCAGACTTTGTCTGAAAATTTAAAACAATAAAAAGGGGGGGGCTGTAGCTCAGTGTGAAGGGTTGGGGTTCAAATCCCATAAAAAGGAAAAGGAATAATTATTAATTAATAACAGAACAATAACTGTTCAGTGTGATGAAGAGACCTTGTAAGTATGTGGGGACAGCTTATGTATATAATATCCACATTTTGTAGGGTTGGGGTAGAGTATTGAAATAAAGATAATTTTGGGAAAGGGCTACTTTCCTCCAATCCCTATTCATTCAAGGATAGCTTTAGTTGGAAAGGATGTGACTATTGCACACTGAATGGCAGAGATGCTTAAGGTATAATGAGTAAAAGCTGGCACACAGGAAACATTACCTGGCAAGGTTCCAGAAGAGTTTGAGAACTTGTCAACTATAGATAGTGCCAGTAAAATTAACTAGGAAGCCACACACTAGTTTCCTGGCAAAACTTACTCAGAAGCTGCTTCCTGGGATGCCCATGAAACTCACTACGTAGTATGTACCCTTGGGTCTCCTGCCCACCACTGGAGCTTCTGTTCAACACCATTATAGAAGTCATCATCTAGTAAGGAACCTACCTATTGACAAGATATAATATAAAAGAAAGAAGAAAACACTTGAACCAGAAACAAAAGTCTTTTTCCCCTAGGATCCTCTGTTAGCAAAGTCTAACCTTGTGTCAAACAACAAGGAAGAAAAGAGTGAAATTAGGAATCAAAGCAATAAATTGATAATTTACATAAAGATACAGATGAAAAATTGTTCATCATGTGCTAAGTGTCAAATCAGAAGAAATGGGCAAACAGAATTATTCTGTATGCTTTGAATATTTGAAATTTTCCCTAAATGGGTTGGGGCTTCCTGTCTTTGTTTTTCTTCCTACATCATAGGTTCTGTAGTCGACCTGCTTCACTTGAAATCATTGTTCATCTACTTATTGGCTAATTATTTTGGAGCTCTGTTTAATAACAATAGCTTCCTCATTTTGGGTATATAAAGGAATGAAATTGGTATTACATACAAAACAATTAGAGCCTGTTTGTAGGAAGTTCTCAATAAATTTTAGCTATTGGAGCTAGAAGTATTGCTAAGTCGTAAGATTCAATTTCTAAACACACAAAATGCTTTCGGTCTATTATTATTATTTAAAACTATTTTATTTATTATGGTACAGATGACTTTACTTGTTAAAGATAATTATATACTATATCACACCATAAAATTATACGTCTGTAAAAATAGGATGTTGTGTGCATAGCAAATCAATCTGCAAATTGCTTTTCAGTTTAAAAAATTTTTGAGATACTGGAGATTGAACCCAGGGGATACATCCTCAGCCCTTTTTATTTTTGTGTTTTCAGTGAAGGTCATTAATTTGCTAAGTTGCTCAGACTGTGCTTGAATTGGGGATTCTCCACACTCAGCTAGATTCTGGTGGTTTGATATTAAAAATTTTACATATACATTTAAGTGAGATATAACATTTATAGCTCATTTAAATATATCTTTATCGTTTAAAGAATAACTTACCTTATCTTTGATTTTGTCAGCTCTAGAATCCAAAGGCTGATTTTTGCTCTGTTCCTGATTACATTTTCGATTTCCTCCACCTGAGCTTGTACTTTTAGTCTGTCCCACGGAATTTGAAGCAGTAGTGGATAGTACTGATGTGTTGACACCGATTACAGATGATGTGCTGTTTCCATTAATTGACCCATTTACACCTTGAAAATAAAAATACAAAATAAAATGGAATGTTACAGTTATAAAAAGGAATGAAGCACTGACACATGTATAATATGAATAAAACTCAGAAACATTTTTAGAGAAAGAAGTTAGAACCCAATAGCCACTCTCATATAATTCCATATATATCACATATTCACAAAAGATATAAGCTGAGAGACAGCATAAACTCGTGGTTCCTAGGGTTTGTTTGGGGGAAAAGGAGACAGAGACCATCTGTTTAACGTGCATGAGATTTCCTTTTGGAGTGATAAAATAATTTTGGAACAAAGCAGAGATGTGGCAGCTCTATTACATGGATTGAATTTTCAATTTAAGACTAACATTATGTAAATTATACTTCAATTAAAAACATGTTTAGAATATAATTAAATGCTAATATGTTTCCAAAAACATTCAAGTTACAAAGAATAGTAAGTTATTTAAAATGTTTCTATAATTTTTGAATGAGATTCTAATAGCTATAAATTGCTGAAATATTAATGATCATTTAAAAGGAAAACAGAATACTACTAATATCAGTTTCAATGAAGTTAATGTTTTGCTGCAGAAGAAGTAATATGTTAGGCTGACTGGAGAGGTAATAAGATACAGAAGAAAAAGCACCAGAATTGATTTCAAGTCCTGATTAAACTACATTAAATATAATCCTTATTTTCCTAAACAACTATTTAACCTGGGCTGCAAAATATACTT
This sequence comes from Ctenomys sociabilis, assembly GCA_004027165.1. NCBI lineage: Eukaryota > Metazoa > Chordata > Mammalia > Rodentia > Ctenomyidae > Ctenomys > Ctenomys sociabilis. The sequence goes on from PVKA01001735.1 coordinate 14,199, forward strand.
TCAATTTAAAAGAATTATTAGAAGAATAAAACAAGATTCCATTAAAAGTTATATACAGATATATATCATTATAGATATATATCAACACTCAACCCTGAACCCCACCTGCAAGCGAGACCACCCAGGGCCTGCAGGATTCTCATTCGACCCGGAGCCCAGGCCGAGAGAGTGAATGAGATGATTTGGGACACGATGGATCCTCATTCGGCTCATAGGCCAGGCCCTGGTGTAAGACAACCAGGTACCTGCTGTACCTTTATTTGACCCAGAGGCTAGGCCCAGTACATGAATGAGGCCGCCTGGGGCATGCTGAATTCTGATTCAACCTTGAGCCCAGGCCTAGCATGGAACTTGCAGCAGAACTCCCTGCAAAGAGGCTAGAGGAAACACCCACCCAGCTGATTCAGGAATAGAACATCGTGTCAGAGAGGCACAGAGGGTTCACCTCCAAGGGCTGCAGCAGGATGAAGTGGTGCACAGCAACCAGATCCAAGCCACACCCACTTGGACGAGTTTGAACTTGGTAGATCTAGACCTGGTGCTAAGGTAATAATTCCATCTAAGTTCTACACCAAAGGTCAAAAGAGAGTGCTGTAGAAAATGACAGAGAAGGAACAAAATGCAGTCTCAGGCTCCTAGCCCATCCAGAACAAATGTAGGAGACACTAGCATAGAAGAAATTGGAAATCACATACCTGAAATATCTGAAAAAATAGTATGTGAAGTAAAGGAACAACTGCAGAAAGGTTAGAGGAAATCAGATCAGAAATAATTTCTCAAGTAAAAAAAAATGAAATTATAACTACAATGAAAGAAGTACTAAGTGCTTCTAAAGAAGATGCTGATAAAAATAGAGCAGAATATAAAAATGATGGAATCCTTGAATAAGCAATACAGGAAAGAAATAGAATGCATGAACCAGATTTAAAGTGACATACAGAAATTTAAAACCTTAATCACAAGCTGGAAAAACCATTTGAATGAAAGTGAGAATAGACTTTCAGACTTTAAAGGCACCATTGCAGCTAGTGAAAAAGTAAGAAAAGATCTCTTAAAAACAGCTAGGATGCAGGAAAAAATAATTCAATACCTGCAAGACGATGCAAAGATGAACGACGTAAAACTAATAGTCATCATTGAGAAGGAAGGAGTCAATACAAAAGATACAAAAAGAATATGGATGGAAATAACAGCAGAAAACTTCCCAAATATAGGAAAACCATTTGACATTCAGGGAACCGAAGCATTTAGAACTGCAAATAACATCAACCCAATTAAAACTACGCCCAGACAACAATCTTAATAATTAAGATCTCAGAAATTCAGCACAGGAACAGTATTCTAAAAGCTGCTAAAGAAAGGAAACAGACCACGTTTAAAGGAAAACCCATCAGGATAACAGCAGATTTCTCTTCACAAACCATCAAGGCAAGAAGAGCATGGAGCAAAGTACTTCAAGTCTTGCAAGAAAACAAATTCCAACCCAGACTGATATACCCTGCAAAACTCTTTTTCAAGTATAATGGAGAAGTAAAATACTTCCTTGACAAAGAACAACTTATGAATTTCATTATGACAAAGCCAAACCTACACAAAGTACTAAAAGATGTTCTAGAGAAGGAGCAAAATAACCACAATTCCATAAATGAGTATGGAAAGAACCCACCAAATAGGTCAAATTATTAAACACAGGAGAATAAGAGGTGTACAATAACTAAACAAATAAATGAATATATAATTAATATATAAGTTATACATATTTAAAAAAATATATATAGAGGATATGTATATTTTTTTCCTTTAAAGGATAATGTATCATATCTTTGCCTTTCTTAGCTCTTATACAGGAAAATAATGATCTCATTTAACATAGCTTAATCAGAAACTGAAACCAATTCTGATGCTAAAAATCTCTAACACAATGCTATAAAACTGTTACTAAACATGCACTCTGCTGAAAATAGATACTGGAACGAAAGACTTACAATACTACACTTATTACTAATATAGGTACCTTTTTCAGGACCATTTCGATTACTTTTTCCTGAAGTCCTTGAAGGGAATGAAGAAGAATCATGATTCTGGGGTGGAGGAGCAAACAAGGGTGGAATTCCCAGTAATGGTGGAAAGAAGGGCGCTCCAGTACGAGTATGAACATCTGCTGTTCGCCACCATTCTGCACCTCAAAACAAACCAACCAAATGATAATGTTTCAATGAACTTTTTAGTTAATATATAACAACTAATTTCTGAAATTTAGTGTTTTAATCTTGAAAAACATATTTCAAACTTAATGAAATAGAAGTGCTTAGTTCACATAGTTGTGATTATATTTTTAACTGTAAACAGAAAATTAGAACTTGTACACTCATCACACTATTAATTAGGCCAATATTCAAAGATCTTTATTTAACAATTTTCTAGATTGAAGCTAAAAAGAACAAAGGTACTTTGTAACTTTAAAAATAAAACTGAAAATTTGGAATATTAAAGAATTATTTAACTCTTTGATGACTTTTAACATATTTTTTCTAAATAAGTAAAGAAAATATATGTATATTAGTATATTTTAAATCATTTGTTTTAAGTTTAATTTGTATTAAGATTTTTTTCCAATGAAACAGACTATGAATCTGGCTCTGATAAGCCAGATTATGATATATCAGACTATGATAATCCACTGTATCTCAAATGCATTTATAGAAGAAAATATTCTATAGTCAGATAAGAATATAAATAATACAGCAAAATCAGGCTAGGGAGATGGCTCAGTGGAGTAAGCACTTCCCTGGCAAGCGCAAGGGCCTGAGTTCAATCCCTGGTTCAGAAAAAAATATATATATATAAATATAAATATAAATATATATATATGTATATATATATATATACATATATATATATATACACATCATTAACTGTCTAAGGATTTAAATAACTAAATGGTTAAAAGTTATGGAATGTAATTTAGATATTGAAACAGTAGCTCTTAGTTAAAAATTTTAGGATAGAAAGCCAAATTTTATACAATATATTTTTCAAGGAAGGATGAAGATTAGTGAGATTCCAAAGAAGAGTATTGTATTACCCTACATGAAATCTCAGAAATAATATCCAGTTCATTAATCTATTAGACTAAAAATTCAGTTATTACAGTATTTTTCAGGCTGTTTTTATAAATAACATTATGTATTTCTACTTGATCATAACAGCCATAAGAAAATTAGATTTAAAAAATACAGCACGTGAAAACTAGTATTATCACTGTATTTTATCACATTATTTTAAAAAATTCCTAGCAGTGTCTCTTTAATTAAAATACAACATAAAGTTATGAACCCTTTCATAACAGTGAAATCTGATTTTTAAGCAAGTGAAATGTTCACAGTAGCTGCCATTCTCAAAGTCTTAAAAAAATGTTTAAGTAGAAACTGCAAATGTTATCCTAGATTAAGTATTGATGGTGATATATATATAATATATATCAGAATATCAATGGTAAATAAGTTCAGTTCTCAGCCTAAATGGTGAGAACTGAACCAAGAATAGCTATATAAAAACATTAATTGTTCACCCACATTAGATGAAAGAGGTACACTTCAAACAGGAAGGATGGCAGATTCCTGTTGTTTTGAAAGCTAGCTTCCAACTACATGATAAATAGGGATTGTAGTTTCCCAAAAACAATCATATCCCTTAATACAGTGTAACTAAAATTTTAAAGATAACTATATAAATTTTTTATCAACAACTTGGTAAGAAATCCAAATATAATGATTCAAAGATTTTAGAAATGAACTAAAAAAAACTATGACAATAATCTTCAGAGTATCAATGACAAATAAGTTCACAGTATGGATTGGAGAAAATAGTAGGAAAATATGTAGACACATGTGGTGACTCTCAGGAAAACGCAGGTAAATAAAATTAATTAAATAGAAAGATGAAAATGGCAGAGCTTCTCAAATGAACTTTACAATGTCTACTTTCTGACTACAAAGTTACTTATCTTCCACTTATGAAAATAAAAAAAAATTTAGTCACAAATTAGCTTGATAAAATTAAAAGTTAAAAAAAATATATAAATCAGCACATGATGAATTTCTGAGTACTCAAAAGAGGTAAAACCATAATGGCAATATTAATCACTTCCAACTGAAGATTTATAATATTCCAAAGAATCTAACAAATCTCAATTTGAATCTTAAAATATTAAGTAGAAATCTGAAAGTGAAAGAGCTAGATACTTCACAAATGTTATTTTTTAAACAAGATATAATCATCAAAATTATATTTTAAAATTATCATAAAATATTATTTTAACATTAAAAATAAGTTTATTATACTAATGTCCACAAAATAATTGTATTTTGACTTAACTAAAAAATTAATGTAGAACTAGTTGTTGAATGAATGACTGGGTTTTCTGAGGCAAGCCCAGGCTGGCCTCCAAATCACAATCCTCTTGCTTCAGCTCCCGGAGTGGTGGGATCACAAGCATGTACCACATAATGCCTGGCTTCCCTTAAAGCTCCTAATATGTGTTCTTCAGTCTTCCTTCCATTTATTTATGGGGTAATTTTGAAAACTAAGCAACTTGATTGACTGATAGAAAACTGGTATTTAAGTTATTTCAAATCTAAAACATGAAATGAATTCTCTACCAGGCATAATCTGCCAATTTGGCAAAAATGTATGCTCATACAGGCATACCCTTTTCACTAAATAGTGTTTTGTGATTGTTTATCCATTCCCTGGAAACTATAAGCAACATAAAATATGTTGGCACATTCCTCAGGAGCTAGCCTAGTACAACAGCATATGATAGATATATGAGTGAACAGTTAATGTAAGCTAGGGAAATTATTAAAGTTTTTATATAGTGTAAGTATCAATATCATGAAAAGTCAGATAAGTAACTTTTATACTTATTAACCAATTACAGTGTAAAAGGTTCTTAATTTTAATAACATAGTAATTATAATGTGGCTTAGAAATGCTCAAATATAATAAATCTGCTAAAACACAAAAATATTTAAGATATCATAAATATATATAAAATTGTTTTTTATATTTATTCAGCAATCTTTTAACTGATGAAATATATCTTCAGTGCTTATCTTGGTAAGAAACCATGCTAGCAATGGAGTAAGTTCCTATTCATATTTTTAAAGGCAATGCTAACTGTTAGTTTAAGACATCATTGTCTACTCATATTATTCCTCCCCATTATCCTCTTCTTTACAGACAAGTATGTGAAAAGTATAACCTAAAGAAATACTGTATTTGAAATATAAATTTAATTATCTACCTTTCCTACATATAACTTAAAGAAGATACTTGTTTCATTTAAAGAAGCATTTGAAAATTTGTGAAACATTAAAGTGGGCAAGAGAAAATAATAAGTTACCAATTATAGAATAATTATTTATATCAAACATTGTACATAGCACTGAACATTACATGAAAATCCTACAAGGTATTCCTATTATTATTTTACAGGTAAGAAAATTGTGGCTGAGAGATCAGATAAGATGTCCAAGGCCATACAATTTTCAAGCAACAAAGACAGATTGAAATTTAAGTCAATTAGTCTTTGGAATTATGTTCTTATTTTTAATCTATTTTATATATGTTAAAATATGTATCTTTTACTAAAATACATTAAAGTACAATTAATCACTGAAAGTATATTTAAATGTAGACATTCAAGAAACATAAAACAAATTAAAGCATGTTTAAGTTTAGCTTTAACTACTGGCTTTATAAGCTGTTGAATTTCACCTAGGACCCGTATAAGTGGTATCACTCTCCAGTTGTCTTGATTAAATATGGAAAAACATATAAACTTAAGAGTCAAGTGTATTGTCCTGACAAAGTCAAGAAAAGAACCCAAATAAAATATTCATATAAAAACTGAATTTTAATTTATACTATAATTTTAAAAACTATATAAAACAAAAATTCAAACTCTACATTTAAAATATGAATACCTTTTATGCCATACTTAATAAAATGCAACAGGAAACCCTGAATTATTTATCCATTTCTGTGGCAAATCCTATTTATCTATCAAACATATGAATACCTAAGTAACTGCTATACGATCTATCACACAATGTGCTTTATTTTATTTTTGGCATGCGATAAGTAAGTTTGAGCCAATTCTTGCACAAGAGTTTAACACACCAGGCATTATACTATTCTTTTCTTTTCAATTTAATAAAAAAATTATTGCTTGAACATTTCAAGCTTTCCTCCTTTCCTGAACACTGTAACAGATGTTTACCTGGAAAAGATGCTAGTTGGGGATGTGCGGCTAAGGCTGTGGGCGTACCAAGTGTCCCCAAACCACCAAATTCTGAATGCCCTGAGCTGGCTGAATGTAGACCAAAGACTGGGTGGCTGACCATTGGGAAGGCACTCGACACTGTGGACAGGTTAAACGGTTGATCCCCAGCTGCTCTGAATGTATGTCCTGGGAGGGGAAAAAAAAACACTTAAAAGTCGTGCTATAAAAACATGAGATTTTTCCAATTTCAGTGCTCATAGTTAAAATTTATAATAATTTCCTTAATATTAAATATTTGTTTTACAATTTTTTTCTGCATTTCTACTCTTCAAGCCTGACACAATGGCTTTTTGAGAAACATCAAAATACTCTAAAATAAAAATAAAAGGTAAACCTTATTTACTTGGTTTTGAGATTTGATATTTTAAGCGAATAATTTTTATTAATTAAAACTGTTTGACCCGAGGAAATAAGGCCAATTTTGTTAACAATGAAAATAGTAAGTACACTAATTTAAGGCTGAAAGCCAATGAAGTAGGACCCAAATCTGTTACCACATCATCATTCAAACTATCATACACCTTAGGCAACAAGACCCCAGATTCCATGTACCAGAACTGAAGTTCTCTTTATCTAGCACCTCTTACAAGAGAACAATATTTGGTTACAAAAAGGGAAGTAAAATGTAGTCTAATAAAAAAATGCTCAATACAACACTAACAAATAAATTAGGAAGGCATTTCTAAATGGACTCGAGTAGTTATTAATATATAAATCATTTTTATCTTTCTGATAATAATGCAATACTAAACATGAGTGAATGTTTTATTTTCAGTCTCTACTCTAATTTAAAGAGAACCTAGCACTGAGTGTCATAATACCAGGTTAGAGCATTATATGACCAAAAACACATTTACTTTTTAAACTTAGTAAGGATTGAGAACAAAATCTTTTTAACATTTGAAATCCTTACCTTTATTTCCAGGAAATAATTACAATTTAGTGGTTTCCTACTATGAAAACAAAATATCAAATTTCATAATTCAGAGTTCTGTCAGAATTTATTCTGTAAAAAGTATTAATGTATTGTTAAATAACAGAATAAAGATTCTGTTATTTCCTTTATTTTATCAGCCCTATATGTAATTTAACTATTTTATTTATTCTTTTCCTTATCTTTTTATTTTAACTTATTTTATTTTATTGAAAAACAAATAGCAATAAGAAAGCTTCAAAACTGATTAATAGGACAGTTTCAATAATTAATACATTGTACATTGTTACCTTTGTGATGGTTATTCATAGTACAAGAGGCAGACAGGATATCCTGTCCAAACACTATTAGAACAAATCTTTCTTCTCATTGAGTTAAGCGAAAGTAGGTGTATATCTACTTTATATATTGTATATATAGATACAGAATGGTCCTTCCTTTGTATCCCCTTTTTTTGTTTAGTCCTGTCAGAGATGGGTATTCCATTGGCATCTAAATACTATAGGTGCGTGAATTCAGCAAAAACAATCCAACACAGTCCAGCAGTCCACAATAGTAGTGGGTTACTTGCAGAAATTGTTGACTTGAGCCTTTCACACCTCAGCACATTAGTATGACCTTACTTTATATACCTCATTTTTATACTTTTCTGCTGGATGGTTAAGACCAAGAAAAGGCAAGACCTATGTAACAAGAAATGTATCTTTTGCATCTGATAAGGTCAGTCAAGTACCCTCAGGATTTATCCTGTAACCCTGTTCCGCACTTTGTAGATCCTTTGTCAGTGTCAGCCATGTGGATAAGTCACGGCCGCTGCTTGACCAATTTGCTCTGTGTTATGCCTAAAATGTTATGCCTAATTTAACTATTTTAACACAATAAGTTTGAAGAACAAAAAAGTTCAAAATGAGTGTACTTTTTGTTATCATCTAATTACAATCAAATTTCTCCTTTGCCTTTTTGCTCTCTCAAAACCAATGGATAGTCCTAAAAAAGGTCCAGACTATACTCTCACAGAATGATATAAACCCTATTTTTTAAAATAAAAATACTATATTCTTTGTTGAAATAAGAAAATTTATATAACTTTTTCTTTTGTAGTTCTCAAGATCAAATCCAGGACCTCAAATAAGTAAGTAATTTACCATTAAACTATGTCCAGCCTCCAAGATTAAAATAATTAAGAATTTAAGTAGATTACAGTAAATACGTTTTATGTCAGGCTTAAAGAAAGACTTCTGTAAGGCTAGTATTCCTAATATGTAAAGTAATAACTAGATCTCACAGAGACCGTCCTCTAAGTATCATTACAAGACTTGTCCTCCAAGAGACTGTGAGATAAAAGCAAGAAAATACATAAACTCAAATGTCTACATCAATCTTTATTTTTGTTCTTTTTTTTTCAGAACCAGAGATTGAACTCAGGCCCTTGCACTTGCCAGGGAAGTGCTTATATCAGCAAGCCATCTCCCCAGCCCCATATTTTTGTTCTTTAAAGCCTAAATAGAAAATTGGGTGAATTTTTTAGAAATAGAAAACTGCTGAAGAAAAACATCAACTTGTGCTTCTGTGTTTTCAGAGTTTTGGACTACATTAGCACTGAGGCATAATTACAAAATAAATAAAAACACTATCTTTAAGATTAGTGATAGGACACTAGAAAGATTTTATTTTTGTATTGTTTTGGTTCTTATGCAATTCTCAGAAACCAGGAAGTTTCTCTAAAAAGGGCCTTTTAAAAACCTACTGTTTCTAATCCCAGCACTAGGGAGGCTGAGGCAGGAGGATTGTTGTGAGTTCGAGACCAGCCTGAGCTACAAAGTGAGCTTAAGGCCAGCCTGAACTGCACAGTGAGACCCTGTCTCAAAAAAGACAAAAAAAAAAAAAAAAAAAAAAAAAAAACCTACTGTTTCTTTTTATTTGCTACTACATATAAAAATCTCTAGTTCTAGACAATCAATTTATTTAACTTAGGACACATATGCACCTCAAAACATGTTTTACATAATTATAAACATACTATTGTCAATAATACAATATTTCCTTCTCTATTACCAGTCTTCATAAGGAAGATGAACTGAATTAACATACTAGCTTTGTAGAATTTATAGTCCTATAATATATTTATAATATTTATAACAAATATTATTCTCTTCTGTTCCTATCACAAAGTAATGAATCAGAAATCATATTAATAAAATTATACTACTGTAGCCATGATTTAATACACAGAAATTTGTGGAATAAATTCAAACTATCGAATCTATCCAATATATTACAAAAATTTAGAATAATTAAATAATTAAAACTGATAAAAATACTTCTACTACAACTGTGTAATAAATAGCATTCTTTCTTTCTTTCTTTCTTTTTCAAATTTTTTTGCAGAACTGGGAATTGAACCCAGGCACTTGCGCTCCAGGGAAGTGCTTATTCTTTTTTTTTTTTTTTTTTTTTTTTTTTTTTTTTTTTTTTTTTTTTTTTTGTCTTTTTGAGACAGGGTCTCATTATGCAGTTCAGGCTGGCCTTAAGCTCACTTTGTAGCTCAGGCTGGTCTCGAACTCACAACAATCCTCCTGTCTCAGCCTCCCGAGTGCTGGGATTACAGGCATGCGCCACCACGCCCAGCTGAAAGCGCTTATTCTACTGAACCATCTCCCCAGCTCCAATAGCATTCTTTAGATACACATTGAAAACATTAATTTCATTATGAAGAAACCAATGAGCTAAACTTTAGACTTTTGTGGATAGAAAATATAAGCAATATCTAAATGAAAATATCACTCTCGCAGGGGCAAATAAAAACCAACAGCTGGACACAGTGTCACATGCCTGTTAACCTAATATTCTGGGAGGCTAAGATAGGGGATGGCAAGTTTGAGCCCACGATGAGCAACTTAATGACTTAGTGATGTCCATCTCAAGACATACATACATACATACATATACAAATACAGGACTGGAAATGTAGGTCAGTATGAAAGCCCCAGGTTTAATGCATGGTACCACAAACAAAACAGTACTACACACTTTGATAAAAGTAAAATCTTTTTTAACTCTAAAAATGATATTTCAGGTCTGAGGGTGTGGCATGGATATAATTCTGTAGTTCTACAAATGTTTTTTTCACTTGAAACTATGATGAATAACCCTTAGTCTTTGTAGAGTGAGCATAGATATAGTTGTGTGTAGAATTATATACAGAATTACATGGATGCCTGGTCAGACCACAGGGATAGCCATTCAAAAGGCAATTTTTATTAATAAACTGGTGATGGCTTAGCAAGTCTTCTAATCACACTAAAAACAGTGTATTTTGTGAAGTAACAAATATCAGAAAGATATTTTTACATGACACAAAATACAAGTCAAATTGCCTCTTTAATTTTTTTACTATAAAATTAAATTATCTGAATATTAGACTATTCTACATCTCTTTTGTTTTGTGAGACAAAGACTCACTATATAGTATAGACTGGCCTTCAATCCAATATGTAGTCCAAAAACTCATGGTGATTTTGCTATCTCAGCCTCTCAAGTTCTGGGATTACAGGCACGCCCTGCTAGAATACTCTACTTTTGGAGAAGTAAATTTTTCTATGCTAATATATAATAGCAGAAGATGTTCACAAATAAATCCTGACTAACAACTGCTATAGTTTTACTCAGAGAAAGAAACAAATGGAGAAATTATATCACAAAATGATAGTATGTTTAGAACCAGTTAATCCTTTTAAATAGATTAATATTGAAACATAATTTCCGTAAAATGAATAGCATTCTAACAGAAAACTAATAATGTACATTTTGCATAATAGAAACCTATCTACTATATGATATATATGATATATATATTATATATAATGATTAAAATAAGTAGACATAGATCAGTGGATGAAAATACAGTATGGTATTACAAACATTTTATTAATATTAATGAATACTACAGGTTTTTTCCCTTTATAAGAACAAAAAAGGTGCATATATTGAATTAATGCCTTAAACCTTAACACGAGAAAAGTTCCCTATCATTAAAGACAAGTTCAGAAATCACTGTAAAAAAATAAGAAATAAGTACATTAAAGCATTGAATCTTTTAAAAAGAATTGAGAAGACTGCTTATTAAAACTTTTTCCTTTAAATAAATAAATAAATAAATAAAATTATAAGCATAATTTTATAGCATTACAAAAATACCTTCTAGTATAGAATCTGCAAAGGATGGCTAGTTCTCAGAGCTGGTAGTTGCACCGAAATATATGAGTAAGCACTTTAACATCAGTAGTAATAGAATGGAATATCCAAAATATCTAAACTTTATAAATTAAAGAAATATTCAAATTATTGGTTCATATGTTAAAAGTCTTAATGTTTAAAAGTTCTGAATTTTTTTGCTTTAAAGAGAGTACAAATTAGAATTAAAACAGAAAAATTTACAAGTGACAAATAATTTCTCTTAAAATGTGAATTTCACAGTATTGGCATAATACAGTATTGTCTTCCAACCAGTTATTCATATTAATAGATATATTTATGTTTGCGAGAAAGAAAAAATGAAAGAAATATAAAAGAAATTTAGAAAAAAACATAAGCAATTGAAAAATATAGATGAAACAAATTAAAGCATTAACTACTTCTTTCCATAGATCAGCAGAAATGCAAAGTACAACTGTCTAAACCATCCTACTAACATACATAGATAAATCTCTTTCATCTACTCCCTCTCCTGTCCTTTTCCTCAAATCAGTAACTCTTTCCTTTTGAATAAGTTCTTTCCCTTTTCCCAGTATCTATTGGACCATTCCAGTTCCATTTTTTTCTTTCAGGTTCTCACACTAAGAAAACAATACAATCTTTGCACATGTGGATTTGGTTTATTTCACTTAAGCATATGTACTCTAGTTGTATCCATTTACTGACAAAAGACTCAAATTTGTCCTATTTTATAGCTGAAAAATACTCAATTGTGTAAAAATTGAACTGTATAAACTAGGTAAACTTGGATTGATTAAAGAACAAAGTACTGTATAATAATGACAAGTCATTTATCACAAATAATCTTTATTTCATTCTTATAGTTTCATATTTGAGCCAGTTACTGTTCATATTTTAAAAGATGGAAAGCGGCAAAAATAGTATAGAGCCCCTACATATACTGCACCAAACTTATTATGCTAATGTCTTGAACTATTGAGAAATTTTGAAAACCAAAAAAAATTTTTTAGTAAGTTGATCAAGCAATGGCCATGAAAAATCCACATGGCTGACACTGACAAAGGATCTACAAAGTGCGGTACAGGGTTACAGGATAAATCCTGAGGGTACTTGACTGACCTTATCAGATGCAAAAGATACATTTCTTGTTATATAGGTCTTGCCTTTTCTTGGTCTTAACCATCCAGCAGAAAAGTATAAAAACAAGCCATATTAAAAGGCTTTAGACAACAACTTCTGTAAATAACCCACCATTACCATTACTGTGGACTGCTGCACTGTGTTGGATTGTTTTGCTGAATTCACGCACCTATAGTATTTAGATGCCAATGGAATACCCATCTCTGACAGGACTAAACAAAAAAAGGGGATACAAAGGAAGGACCATTCTGTATCTATATATACAGTATATTTAGGATAGATATACACCTACTTTCGAATAACTCAGTGAGAAGAAAGATTTGTACTAATAGTGTTTGGACAGGATATCCTGTCTGCTTCTTGTACTATGAATAACCACTACGAAGATAACAATGTACAATGTATTAATTATTGAAACTATCCTATTAATCAGCTTTCATACTATCTTGTTGATATTTATTTTCCAATAAAAAATTTCAAAACCATTTTTTTGAATACAAAGAAATTAACCTTAGTTAACTAATCAGTTTCCCAATATCAGTTCTCTGTCCCAAAATCCTATTTATATTTAATTTTTATACATCTTTAATTTTCTCCAACTAATGACAGTCCTTTCATGACTTAGATACATTGAAGAGTATCTTGTAGTCAAATGTTTTATAGAATGTCCTTCAGTTTTAGTTGATCTCATACTTTCTAAGTATTAGAAGTTAATACGTTTTGGGAATGATGCCTGATATATCCTTCTCAAGATACCTGAGGCCATGATGTTGCTATGTAGCATTGGTGATATTAACTTGCATGAATTGGTTAAATTGGTGCCTGCAGGGCCAGGGAGATGGCTCAGTGGAATAAGCACTTCCCTGGCAAGTGCAAGGGCCTGAGTTCAATCCCTGGTTCTGCCAAAAAAAAAAAAGGAGGTTGCATTTTGGGGCCGGGAAGATGGCTCAGGGGAATACGTGCTTCCCTGGCAAGCACAAGGGCCTGAGTTCAATCCCCAGTTCCACCAAAAAAAAAAAAAAAAAAAAGAGAGAAATTGGTGCCTGCCAGCATTCTCCACTGTAAAGTTACCATAATCTCTTCAAATAGTAGTTTTATGAGAAAAAAGGCAAAGTTATTAAAAGTTACTATAAGATAGCAGCTTTGAGAACAAAAGCTGCTATCTTATAACATCGAATAGTAAGCTTTTGCTTGAGTTTAGCAATAATTTATCAATTTTTATCACTCATGCAATGTTCTTTACAGAATAGTTCTTTTGTGATAAGAACATAATGGATACATTGGTTTGCTAGGTAGTAAGTCACACCATCATTGGGCGTATTATAACAGAAATTTATTGTCTCACAGTTTTAAAAGCAGAAGCGTAAAATCAATGTGTTTGGTAGACACTATTCCCTCTGAAGGTACTAGGGAAAGATATCCTGCATGTTTCTTCACTCCCTCACTTCTTTGGATGACGCTGCCCCTTTGCAGTCACTTTAGATTTTCCCACTCTAGTGCACAAGGAACACCCACCAGGACAAAACAAGAAATCTTCATTTAGTTGGCAGAATAGTCTGCATATATGTGAGCCTGCCTTTTGTCTACATAATCAGCATTCCTTTTACTCTTATAAGATCAGTCCATTAATGTTTATCATGATATTGCAGCACAAGGCCTAAGTAAAGCCTCTGTCAGATGATGTTTTGCTATTCATGATTTCTATTTTGAGTACAGCAGATTAAGCTTGTTGCTGTAAGAACTAGTGACATTAAAGGGTGTTGGCAGTGAAGCCAACCAGTAGTTGGGAATGATAATAATGAATGCACTAGTAGCCAGAGAGTGACAGAACAATGGAGAGCTGATGGGAACTTCTATATATATATATATATATATATGGCTACTGAAACATTTCCAGAGAGCTACTGGTAGTTGTAGGTTCTAGTGCATAGAAAAATAGCAAGCAGAGTTACTAACACTAAGAGCTACTGGTATTCAGAGCTATACTTTGTCTAATCATGATTCCCTTCTGAATTGCTCAAAAGAACTCTTGGCTGACTAGTAAAAATATCTTATGATCAAGAATCTCTAAGTAAACTCCACTAAAGAAAAGTGAGATATGGGGCCGAGGAGATGGCTCAGTGGAATAAGCACTTCCCTGGCAAGTGCAAGGGCCTGAGTTCAATCCCCAGTTCTGCTAAAAAAAAAAAAAAAGAAAGTATTAAAAAAAATAATTTAAAAAGAAAAGTGAGATAGCTGAAATTTCGAGAGCCTTTGTTTAAGATTTGTATATCTCTAAAACACTGATTCAGCAACTAAAAAGAAAAATGCTACATAAGTTCATACTATGATATAGATAATCAAGGAAACACTGGCTTTATCTAAAAAGTCTCAAGAGGAAGTCTCTAATTCTCTTGATTCTCTGCTTTCTATAAATTTAATATCTGGTTGTGACAAAAATGTCCTAACTAAATTGTTAAATTTGACTTTAAAATACAATGCATCTTTAGTAATATAAACTGATTTTTATGATTCTCTACTGTGAAGCCTATAAATAATGCTAATCCTAAATGAAATATGCACAGTAATATCTATTATCAAAGCAGAACACAAAATTTATGTTTTTCCATTCAGGGAATATATATACATACACATACACACACACACACACACACACACACACACACACATTTTAAATTTATTTATTTATTTATTTTTCCCAGAACCAGGTATTAAACTCAGGCCCTTATGCTTGCCAGGGAAGCACTTATTCCACTGAGTCACCTCCCTGGCCTCTAAGGATTATATTTTTATGTATGACATTGCTTGAAACAAATCTCAGGTTTTTTGTGTGTCTGTGTGTTGTAGGGAGTGGCTGAGCTGTGGCTGAACTGGAGAAAGGTGAACTCCTTGGAATCACAACAAGACCAGTGTAATGGGCCTTGGTGTTCCTCCCTGTTAACTACAGCACAGATAGATCTGAGAATGTTTACCTTTTAGTGTTCAAAGCAAAACACTGAGAACTTGCACTTTGGGCCCTGTCACATGCTTTCCTCTCTTTTACCATGTATAAGTAAAGATGTAGACTATGCTGCATTGTTGCTGCCTCTCCATCACAGAGGCCAGGTCCCACCTGGTCCCAGCTTAATAACTATGTTTTTTCTTAATCTCCTGTCACTCCCTGTCAGGATCCTGCTGGCTATGTGGGTTTTGGCAGTGTCTTCATCTTTCTTCTTCATGGTGTGTGATATCACCTGAGGTTTTCAGTACAAGAAACTTAAACTTACAAAATAAAAGATTATTCTGCCATTTTTCAAGTTTCTGAGTTGCACATCACACCAAATGTTAATCACTCCGCACTTATTTAATCAGTCTGTGAGAATCACAATAACTTTCCCAGCTGTATTATCATTAATGACTCCAACTTGACAATGTAACCATGTACTATTCTCATAGAAATGAAATTATGACTTTGTAATACTACATAATAAGAACTGTTATGACACTGTTGTAATTCTTGAGAGCATCCCCTGAAACACTTATGTACATCATTAGAGTGGCATGAAGGATGGCAAAAGTGCCAACAAAATTTATTAACCTGACTGGTATATTAACCAACAACCCAATTCAGTCTCTTCCTAATATTTGCCAACCAAGTACATTTCCAATTTATACTAACATAGAATTGCTATAGTCTTGAATGTTGGGTTTCCCCAAAATCCATGTATTAGAACCTAATCTCTCTAAAGATAACATTAAGAGATAGCATAGCTGGTCATGGTGGTGCATGCCTGTAATCCTAGCTCTGAGGAAGATGAGACAGTAGGATCTCTGCAAGTATGAGGTTGGGCTGGGCTACACAGTGAGTTCAAGGTTAGCCTGCACTACAAATACAGACCCTGTCTCAAAAACACTAAAATGAGTAGTAGTAGAGATAGTATTAGAAGCGATTAAGTCATAAGAGCTCTGCCCTCAAGAATGGTACATAAGAACCTCAGAAAGAGGTAAAATAGATTTCTCTGTATCCCTTTACCCTATGTGAGGTTTTGTTTTTGAAGCACAAAACAACCCCTTAACAGTATGGTTTTGAGTGCTTTGCACCCTAAAAGTTCCTGTGGTGGGCCTAAAGTGAATAGATCAAATGAACCCTAGAAAAGGATAATTTATCCAAATTCACAAAGATATCAGTGTTTAAGCCAGGATTCAATTGCAGAGCCTTCTGACAGCAAAGGCCTTACTTTTAATCATTATATTATCCTGCATTAATTTCTAAGTATGGCATATAATGTTCTAATTTATTTGATCTTAATCTGTTGTCCAATTGAACCTCTTCCTTGTTCCACTGCTCTACATATCAAAATCTTCAATCCATTATTTTCTTCTTTCCTTACTAACAACCCCTATTTTATTTAGGACGTCAATACATTTAGCTAAGAACAATTCTTCCCAGCCTTCCCTGAAGCTGAGATTATCACTCATGAGCTCTGATGAAAAAGATATAAGTAGAAAACTCTCTGGGTGGAGTTTCTAGGAAAGTTCTTTAAAAGGACTCAAGAGTCAAAGCTGCTGTGCAAATTTTGCTTATTATCTCTATCTCCCCTTCCTTGTTGGAAGAAAGTACTCTATATAGATCAACCCACTGAATGAAGATCCCATTCTTGAGAAGACAGAGTATAAAATCAGAAGGAACTTAGAAGGTCTGTTATGACATTTCCCACTTATGACATGCCAGTTAATGTGTGTATTTGTCACATTTTGATTTATATTTCTTATACACAATGAATTAGTGTCATAACCTACAATGGAGACTTACTGATCAACTTGTAAATTATTTAATATACTGTGACTTGGCACATGTTTGTAGAATCCTGAAACTAAGATACATATACAAATCACTCTCCAATTTTTAAAAGAAAATCAGGTGTACTTCAGCCTAAAGTAAAAAAAGTTTTTAAAAGCTTATTAGCTTTTTATATTTTGCATTTGCATAAGCCTTTGTTTGAAGACATCTACTTCAAAAATAGTTTGACAACAACTAATTTGCAATAGTTTATCATGTACTTTTCTTAGAGATATTACTTTGTTATGTCAGAAAACCAAAATTTTCAAGCTAATGGACTCTGTAAAGGTTGTAAGATTATGCTTAAATTTCATTCTTTTAGCTTTTGTATGAAGCCAAATGCATGGAGAAGAATCTAACTATCCTAGAGCCTCGCGTGGGAGGAGAGTGTGCATCATTTACCATTTCATAGAAAGGCATCAGTGGCATATTCCCTGATCACTTTGGACTAATTTGTTATATTTTCCTGAAGAATGAATATACATACTACCTCTAAGGTAATATGAATCATGTAATCTTTTATGTTTTCCTTTTATTCTTAGGAGCTAGTTAATTTTGTTGTTGATGTTCAGTATCTGTGGTCTTGTCAGCTAAAATGTTTTTATTTCCTACAGCCCATCTATAATGTTTTAATAATTATCATGCCTCTACATTTGATTAAAGCTACTCCAAATTATTTTTAGAAGAAAACAGCTTAGTTTTGAAAAGTCATTCCTTAAGAGGAAAGAAATATCACTCTGGGCAACATGAATAAGAAAAATCATACATGTATATAATTTAATCTTACTGCAGTATTATTTTTGTAAAATTTGAATCACTGTAAAAAAGCTAAAGAGGTGTGGTGAAACGTAATCTTCCAAGAATCTGTACATGCTACTGCTGGATCCCAAGAACTGCAAGGCTTTGGGCTAGTTCTCAGGAATGCCTTCCCAGCAGGCAACCTTAAAAGGATGACGTAACATCTTCCCTCAGAGAGTAAGCTTGCCTACATTTATATTAAAAGCAATGAATTCATTGAGCTGATTTCTCCTCTGCTATGACACAAACCCACTACATCACTGGATCCACTCTCCTAGGTGGGACTTGGACACAGGGAACCAAAGTTAACGTGATCCTCTGCTCATGATCTTGGCTGTTCCACTAGCAATAAAAACTCTGATCCAGGAATCTTATGTCTTCTTCCAGCAGCAGGCTAACTGTAGGTATAATTTCAGATCTTGACAAATTATTATATTCAACATAAAAGAATTTATTATGCAAAGTTTGAAAATAAGCTTAAATTATATACCCCATAGCTTAGACAAATGTAAATAAGTAACTTTAAATAACAGAATGAACTTGAAGGACTCATTCAAGAACTGTTGAGATTTTGGCATTGTAAAGATAAAAACTATTATTTGCCACATCCGAAGAACTGAGATAAAATTGTTTATGATAGACATGTTGGCCCATTACCATTTCATTATTTTATAAAATGGAAAGAAATATCAGACAATGTACAGGCCAAAAGCAATGAATCAAATAAGACAGGAAAATAATATCGTATGTTATACAGGCCAATTGAACATTTTCTTAAGTAGCCAACATGTCAGAAGTTAATACAGCATTTATTTTAAACAGGAAATACAACCAACTCTAGGAGTCTAAATGAAAAACAAATTAACTATGAACTGAAATGTTAATCAATTATACGCTTCTGAATAAACAAGTAGATATATTTAAGCATCTCAATGTAAAACCTCAATATCTCTTTAAATAGCAAATAAATGAGTTTTTAAAAGTTACATGCTCACTTGCTATGTGACTCACTTCCCCAGTTGGCACTGGATTTAATCCATTTTACTTGAGCAATGGTGCGTGTAATCTCATTGGTTGACCAATGAGATTTATTCCACCTTATACCTAGGTGAGTTCCCATGTTCTTCACTACCTTAGACCCACATCACCACATGGGTTACTCTATAAAAGTCCCTGGAAGAGACAGCTTCCTGGGGACAATCCACTTGGGTCCTCCTGTCCCTCTCTCGGACAGGAGCTTTCTTTCCCCCAGTAAATATATTCTACTCATTTAAAAAAAAGCTACTCCCCTTTGTAGACAAGATCCTGATGTTTCTCAGAAAGTCCACATACACTACCTCTCTGGCAACTCCCGACATTAATAACAAAGTATAGTGTCAAAGTAACCAGAATTATAAGTCAGTCCAACATCATTAATTTAGAAAAGTGAGGAGAATGTGTGCAGAAATCTCCAGATTCTATACTCTGTCTTTTGGTTTAATGTTATTAAAACCTTCAACATTAAAATCCAAAAGACATTTACGCAGAATCACATATGTTAAAGGCTCATTCAGAAACAAACACAAAGACAGCAGATCAGAATAATATATTTAAAGGAACTGATAACAAAAGAAAGTTATAAGAAACAGAAAAGAATAGTTACAAAAGTACAACTGTGTGCATCATTTAGGAAAAGTAAATGAAAAATCCAATTGTGGAATCACTATTTTTGAGCACAGCAAGTCAGCAATGGACCTGAGAGGCTAGCTATCATTTTATGTAAAGAAAAAATGTAGACAAAGTTGTTAAATTACTTGATGAGGATTATATAGGGTATATGAGAAGAAGAGTTGTTATTGATTTTAAATATATATGCTATTTTAGTTATTTTGTTATCACCAAGAACACATCAGAAAATTATTCAATGATAATACAATGACAAAATAACATTCCTCTTGTTATTTCATTCACTAGAAAAATAAAAAACCTGAACAAATATAGTTGACAATTTGCTAATGTATTTGTTGTAGGCAGATATTCCATTTTTAGCATTCCACCTATATAGAATTATAAATCTAATTTTAAAAAGTAAAAAAAATCACTTAGTTCTATTGTTTAAAATAATAAAATAATCTCTAATATATAATATATATATACACACTTTACCTGTAAACTTGGGTAGTAGACTATGAGATGATCATTTCAAATATAAGAAATAAATTTTGGCAAAAGGATCCACAGCACTGGAGGGGAACTTTACCACTAAGGACTCTTGTATGCTTTCACTTTCTCATTGGCTTGTTATTGTAAGATTTTATACTTACTGATTTAGTAAGTGAAATGGCTAAACAAGTTAAAAGATTAAACTTTCAAAGAGAATTTTTTAAAAATACAAAATTCATGGAATAACCAGGACTCTTCCATGGTGAAATCAAGAAAAAGCAAAAAAAGTTAATACATAACCTGAGCATTAATTACCAGGTCATGGAGGACATAAGAACATTTTATTCAGGAGTATGAATACAAATTATTAAAATAGTGGCTTTCTGAAATTTATAAAGTATATTCACCACATGGGTTGATTGCAGAGCTAAATGAAGAAGCTCCAGGAGAAAGGCCGCCTTTTGGAACTGCTGAAGCTACAGAAGGGGCAGAAGATGAAGTTGGTGTAGTAGAGGCGGCTGACGAAGGTGGCAACCGTTCTCCAGACTCCATATCTATGGCATAAAGAAATGTTAATTCTCAGTATTATAGTTACTTAAAATAATTAAACTCATTTAACCTTTTTACCTACTTTTAGAAATATGAATTATACTACGGAATATATATCCACTAGAATGATAAAATATAGACAAAAATAGTGCTATGGCTTAAAAATGGTATGTTCCCAATAATAGGGAATAATAATAGTCATATGTAGGCTTAATTCCTCAGCATAGAATTGTTAGGAGATGAAGCTTTTTAAGAGGTGCTTAAGCTTCAAGAGGCACTGATGCCTTTCTTGTGGGACTGGGCAGGAGTAAGTAAATTCTGTCTTGGAAATGGATTAATTCTATGAAGAGCAGGTAGTTAAAAAGAGAGGCCACCCCACATGACTGTCTTTTCTGGTCTTGAATTTCCCAACCTTAAAGAACTGTGAACTACATATGAACCTTTGGGGGATAATGTAATGAAAAATAAATTTGTTGGCATGAACAATGCAAGAAAAAATATGTCAAAAATGAAGGGGCTATAAATGATTTGATTCATTATAGATATTTCCCATGATTTAAAGCAGTGGTTCTAAACTATAGGTAATCTTGTAGCATCCTTTTCTACTAAGGAACATTTGGGAGATATAGTTGATTATCACAATTAAAAGAGCATTGAGTAGGCAGAATCTCTGGGATGTTCTTAAATGTCTTACAATACGGAATAACACACCCTAACCACACAGAATTATCTAGCCCAAAACATTAGTAGTGATAAAGATGAGAAACCCTGATCTAAAGTATCAAAAACTATACTCAACTAACCAAAACCTCAAGTATTATAGTAAAATTATTCAAATTGATTTTGCCAATACAAAACCACTGAAGTAATAAAATTACATTCAATATGTCTTCCATGATAGCATAAGTCAAAGAGTCTAACATTTTATATTTTGTCCAGATTGATTAAAACTGATAATGTATAGTGCACAGTTAACATATATCATAATGGGCACTGATACTGGGGAATATAAATTTGCTGTTATTTTATTAAAATGATATTTACTGGTAACAATATTAAGAACAAAAATAAGAATTTTGAGAATGTGGCACACGCCTATAATCCCAGTTCTTGGATGGCTGTAAACAGGCAGATCACTACGAAACCCATCTAGTAGCAAGACCCTGAACACACTGTAGACTTTTCTGTAAAATACAAAAAAAAAAAAGAATTTATGACAATGATAGACCACAAATAACTTCTTCCCTGCACAATGCTTTTATGTACTACAAAACTCAAATGATCAATTGTGAATAACTTTGCTTAAATGCATGTATATAAAATATTACTATCATGTATAATCATAGTTTATTAATACTGACAGCTGGTAGACATAAACCTGAACAGGTGAAAATGAGGACAAGACATATTCACTAACAAATGTAAACATGATCTGTTCTGTGTGTTTCAGGTTCACTAACCCTTTTGTTTTAAAAATATAGCAATAGGAGGATGTAGCTCAGTGTCACAACGCTTACCTAGTATGTCCAAAGCAACACACATTTAGACATCCAATATTCCAAGATATAAAGTAAAGAAAAACTAAGCAGAAAAACAAAAAAATTCTGTAGGAAACAGTAGAAATAGGAGATGAGGCAGAAATACCTTATTAGACAGCTGAAAAACTTAACTCTCTTGATATGGTTCATAGAACAATGGTGTGATCTGTAAAATTTTTAGCTGTCTACAATTTCAGAAACTTAAGGAATTAAATATAACACAGTATGATTTAAAATACGAATCTATAAAACTGAACTTATTTCCTTTTCATTTGACACATTTCAACCCCCACTGTAAACACTGAACTAATTATATATATATTGAAACAGAAGCCAGTTGGCAACTAGGTGCTCTGTGCTGTAGTCTGCCATCAGGAGCAAGTCTTAGACTCTCCTAAACATTATTTTCCTTACCTGACAAATGGTGCAATTGAATTGAACTAGCTCTCAAGTCCCTGTTAGTTTTATAAAGTTGATAGTTTAAAAACCAAACTCTTTGTCCAAATCATAAAACAAAAC
Source organism: Ctenomys sociabilis (assembly GCA_004027165.1). Classification (NCBI taxonomy): domain Eukaryota; kingdom Metazoa; phylum Chordata; class Mammalia; order Rodentia; family Ctenomyidae; genus Ctenomys; species Ctenomys sociabilis. The sequence continues at coordinate 37,202 of PVKA01001735.1, forward strand.
ACATAAAAAATTTACATTGATTAAAATATTTAACAATTTGATTTCATCTCTCTCTTATTAAGCCTTCCTTTGGCCACAGCTCTAATTCCAAATATGTGTCATGTCAAATTACAGAATTCTGTTAAATCTTTTAAAATTTTACTCTTCTGTTTATGCCTCAAGATACCTGATGATGAGAAAATAAACTGTAAAGCACTATTTTTCATGCTGCTTGGTAAATAATCTATTTGGGGAATATACTTTTCCAGTGAAAGGATTAAAAGGATTGTTTGTTTGTTTTGTTTTGTTTTTAGATATCCGTGAGAAAGATGTTATTCTAACACATGCAAAATAGATACACAAGAATATTAAGGCAAGATTTGACAGGATTTAACATCTAGATTGGTATAATTTATGAATTTAAATACTGACTAGATTAGAAATTTCTAACAAGGATACAAAGTTTAGAAAAGAAGACAGACAATAGTTAATTGGGTAACTGATCCTTTCATCTACAAATGCAAGTAGATTAAAAAAAGATAAGCCAAATACTGAAAAGCTTAAGAAACGCAAATTCTGGGAACATCTAAGATAATCCTGAAAAACAACTGTGAGCAATACACAAGACTGGACAAATAAATCAATGTATACATTAGAAATCATTATGCTCTATGGAAAATGCATGTATACTAAGAGGCTCAGGAAATAATAGTCTAAATACTTCATGTCTAATGAGCTAAAATAAAAACTTCCTTTTAATGGGGAATATTGCAGAGCTTACATACATGAGAAACAACATGCATACAGAACAAAACAAAGGCTATGGATTGTCAATACCAGGAAAAATGACTTTTTTTTTTTGCCTTTAGCCCTTAACATTAGGTTTCTTTATAATATTATAAAGCTTTCAAAGGAATTCACCCTAGATTATACACTCACATATATGGGTTAAGACGTATTCAAAGGATATTTACTATAACACTGTAACTGTAAAAGAAATAAAATTTTACTATCAGTAAAGAATTGTTGTGAGATTAAGTTTTTACTAAATTACTATACACCTGTTAAACAGAATAATACAGTCTGCATCAGTTACTATGTTAAGTGAAAAGAACAAGGTGAGGAAAAATGAAAGATCTTATTTGTGATTTTAAAAGAAGAAGGCTATTTTTTTAAATGTATTTGGTACAGGGCCTCACTGTGCAGCTCGGACTCCTAGTGATGTTCCCATTTGAGCCTCCCCAGCACTGGGATTACAAGTTTGTACCACCACACCCCATGTTGGTGGCAGGCTCTGCGTGCCCAGGTGCAGGACTGGTATGCCATGCAGTACCAGAGATCAAATCCACGGCCTTGAGCTTGCCTAGGCAGGCACTTACATAGCTGAATTATCTACACAGCCCAAGGAGGATATTTTTAATATCTGTATATTTATTGAATATTTCTGGAAAAATATATAAAGAGAATTACAACTGTATTTACTCTATCAGGCAAAGGGACTAGAGACCTAGATTCAGAAATGGAGCAGTTATTTTCTACTGTACATCTATTGTGCCTCCTCAATGACTGTCATATGCATATATTAATGACAGTTGAATCAATCAAAAATAGAAAGGTGTCTAATAGTTCGCTAGTGTTAGAAATTACCCTTCAAAATATTTCACCAAGTCTTTAGCTACCTTTAAGCACTCTGGAATAGGGGCTCTGGCTCAATTGGTTTCATCAAAGCTCTTTTTTTTAATATTAGAATTTTTGTGACATTTTGTTTGAAGAAGGGTCCTATTGCTTTGAAAAATATCTTCAAACTGCTCAAATAACTGGGTTACTGGAAGTTTGTCTTATTTCAGTACATACTTCATTGGAAAGGCCAATGTTTATTGCAACTTCAAAATCAGAGGCCTTATCTTCAAGTAGGAATTACTTTCATTGTTCTCTGGTCTTTAATTTATAATTTCAAGAATTTGTATAACTTATTTCAAACTAATTCCCATTTGCTACAAAGTACACTTTCCTAATTCCGCATTCCAAACACCCACATCCTGACAGACAAGTCTCTTCTCTCCTAGAAGAGACTGTAAAGGATGCAACTTATTATCTATTATTGTTTTTCAATTTCCCTGTGGGTGCTCAATTCTTTCGTTTCCATCTTCATTTGTTTAAGAGTAGATTTTACAAGTGAATAAGGACAAAATAAGACAAACATAAAGTGACTGCCTCCATTGACATTAATAATTAGGAATCTACTTAGGGCAGGGCTGAGAATAACTAAATAATAAATTTAAAAGCTACAGCAAAAATATTTACCTTTACAAATTTTAAATACTACTGGCATTGTAACCATCTTTTTCCATTATTGCTATTGAAATAGGGGAAGTGGTCTTCTTCATTTTCTCAACCTTACTACTATCTTTTCAAAGCTTATGATAGACCTTATTCCATTGGTCATTTCCTCTTTTCTTAACTACGATCTATTGGATTCTTTGAATTGTTCCTACATTTGAAAGATCAAAATCCTCCCTTTTGATGTTCCAAAAGTACATACCTCTACTTTTTCTACTCTCATTAATTAAAATTATTAAATCTGTCTATGTATCAGATTTCCACTTTTCTACTTTCCTCTTGTAATTTCACTCACTTTAGTCTAGCCTCCTGAATTTATTTCTGTAATATATCATTGGATGGCTTTACTGCTAGAATCTCAATGCTATAAAAAGAAACAGAAAGTAAACAAAATCTAATTAGATATTTCTATGGCCCTACCAGAAAAGAAGTCCACAAAAAGGATGCAGAATTCAACCAGGAGGAGGCAAATGGAATTGTTGATACCATTTGGCACCAATCTGAATGGGAAATTGCAAACACAAATTAGATGGAAAGTTTTATGAAATTTTATCTTTAATCTGGAAGGAAAATCAAGATATTAACCCCATTTGTGAGGTATGCACTTGAAGTCCCTTAGATAAGTATGAGGATATGTATCCTCCACACCTGTCATATCCAATCTATCACCAAATTTTGTCAATTTTTACTTCCCCCATAAATTCCACATTTATTCACTTTTCATCATCTCCACAGCCCTCACCCCGTATTACTATCTGATTTCCCCGAGACAAAAGAGTCAGAAAATTTATTCTACAGGCAGTGTTGTTTCTGGGATCCAAAATGTCCCCCCAAAGCCTCACTTGTTGAGGCTTGATTGCCAGCTGATGGCATCTAAGAAACTGAATGGATCACGAGGGCCCTAACTTTAACAGTAAATACCTTTATTGATAAGATTATAATTCAATGGTATTATTGGGAGTAACAGAAATTTAGGAGATAGAATCTAGTTGAAGGAAGTAGGTCATAAGTGTATGCACTGGAGTCACTGTTCCTTCCTCTTTAATCCTTTCCTTGTTCTGTTTCTAGGCTACCTTGAGGTAAGCAGCTTTTCTCCTCAAAAACTTCTGCTATGTTTTGGCCTCACCACAGTCCTGAAGAAACAAAGCCAAAGTGATCTTGAAAGCAAACCTCTGAAACTACAAGTCCAAATAAATCTTACCTCTTTTTTCCCCCTCATGTTATTTGGTCTCAAGCACTATAAGTCAACTAATACAGGCCTAGTTTGTAGATAAAATGTTACTTTTCCTTTTCAATATTACTGCAGTTACATTTGAGAAAAAAAACGAAATGATCCACATAATGCCTACCAAATCTAAACTGTAACCTGACCCTTTAAGAATAAGTTTGGCAGCTGCTACATTGCTGGCTGCTGGTAGGATTCCGCATGGGTTTTGAGTACAAATTCACCCCAGTACTTCATCCTCCTCACTAAAATCCATTGTTTACAGAACAATTACTACTAAAAATATAAATTAAACAATGGCACTTTGCTGCTGAAATTTTTCAATATTATTGTGGTTACATTTGAGAAAAAACAAAATGATTGATAGATTTCACTTATTTACCTCTGTTTTTTTGTATTGGAGATCAAACTTAGGACCTAGTGCTTGCCAGTCAGGCACTTCTACCACTGAGCTGTCTCCTCAGCCCTCATTTACCTCTTTAGCTATGGAAAACACATATTTGAATGTGATCTTCCCCAATATTTATGATATTTATATCATGATCAAATAACATGAATATAACAAAAAAGAAGAAACTATAGATATATATTTTCAGAATCAGAATTACAATTATTTTTTCACATTTTTATCAATATGCGTCAAAAGAACTAAGTAGGCAAAAAATTAAGGATTAAGTCCTTTTATCCTTCTGAATTTTGTTTATATGTAATTTTATATTCTGAAAAAAATTAAAATACAATCAAAATTTCAGTGAGACAATTTTAATGAAGTTGTGTATTTTGTTAGGCAAAATAAAACTGACCATAAACTAAACATATTAAAAAGCATAGTTCAAAAAAATCAGTTTTAAGTTATAGGACCAAAAGTAAAAGAAGAGCTTGGGAAAACCCATCACAAAATAGACAGACAGACAGACAGACAGACAGACAGACACACACACACACACACACACACACACACACACAAATAGGTCAGAAATGAGAATGTGCTTCTAACTTAATACTACCAGTATTGTTGCTTCTTATAACTTTTATTGCTATTACTATTTCTACTACCACCACCACACTCCACTATTTTGTTGAATACCTAGTGTTTTTTTATACAGGAACTATGCTAAGTATTTTTCTTCATTACTTTAATGATACCAAGTAAACTTCAAGTTCAACTGTCTTCATAATTATTCACTGTAATCTTTCAAATGAGAAAAATACCTTTCTATATTCAAAAAGTGTTACATGTTAACAGCAATAGTTTGGCCTCATATTTTTCCTTTAGAAAAAAATCATTTTTTATAATCTGTGTGAGTTAAGACATATTAGAACATCAGTTGATTTCTACACACTCAGTCTTAAACAAACTTTTTAAAGGAAGAAGTAAGTTAGATTAGAGACTGAAAATTAAAATGTCACAGGAAATAAATATTAAGGAAAAAAAGGGTGCTGGGGTTGTAGCTCAGTGGTAAATCTAAGTACCTCCTTGTGCTTAGCATAGAAATGAAGAGCAACAAAAAAAGGGATCAAAAATCCAAGCTCTGATTTAACATTCTCTTCTATAGTACCTATATAATTTCAGAAAAAGAGGATACTAAAAACCAAATGAGCTAATGACTCATCAAAATCTGAGAATTTCCATAACCAAGTAAAGATTTAAGGAGGATTCTTAAATAATCTGAAATATCTACTCATATGAGTATCATGTATTAAAATTTTATTTTCTAATACCATTCAACACAAGGAAACATTCATGACATAAAGTGGAAAAGGCAGTATTAAACAGCAAAAATACTTGAATATATTTAAATAAGACTGAAATGAAATAGAACAAATATTCCATACATAAAATATTAACAGTGGTTATCTCATAATGGTGAAATTATTAGTGATACATATTTCTTATACTGTTTAGTTGCTTTCAATTTTCTATATTAAAAATTATTACATAAAATTAAATATACTCATATTCTACACATCAAATGAGGAAAACAACTTCAAAATATAAATATGGCATAGGAAAAATCCCAATCACAAGATGATGAAAAACCAAACAAAATCTGTCCTTGAAAATACTTTAGGAACATGACTAATATTTGATCAGGCTGGTGCAAAAAAGATGAATTAGTCACAATCTCTGAAACTTCATTTCTAGTGACTAGTGACAAAAAAGAAACTCATAATAGAAATGACATTAAAAAGAAATAATTTTTCACTAAAATCCATATGTATTTGGGGAACTAATGTGTGATATAGACTTATATCAGCTTACTGTTCAATAATCAAAGTCAAACTCAAGACATAAGGCTTATACTTTTCCCTTAACAATTACTGGAAAGCTTGCTAAACTACGGATAGATTTTTTTCTTGATTATGAATATATGATATAAATCAGTTGCTGACTGCTAAAGTAATCACTAGCACACTTGAAACATATACCAAACGTAAACTCACAGTAATGAAATAGAACATCCAAAGAAGAACTGCACAGGAGATGTAGCTCAGTGAGAGGGTACTTGCCTAGTGTGTATGAGGCCTTCAGTTCAATTCTGAGTCAAATGCACGAGCACGCGCGCGCGCACACACACACACACACACACACCCACACACACCAGGGAAATTTTTTAATTGGAAAAAAGCAATAACCAAAAAGAAGAAAAACCCACCTAATTGAGTGGATTCAATATCAAAATGAACTTGAAGATAGAAACTATCTAGTCTGTACAGCTCAGAGAATAAACACTGATGAACAGCAATAACTTAGGGACCTTTGAGTCAGTAACAAAACATTTATGTCAACAGAATCTTGAAAAAAAGAGTATAAAGGAGACAACAATGAAAATTATTTGAATGAACAAAGGCTAAACAGTTTCTCTTTTGAGTAAAAGACAAAAATTCTAAAGATATCAGAAGCTGAAAAACTTCAAACTGAATAAACTCAAAAAATTAGTCTTTGGAAAAATGGACAATTCTCAATTGATTATGCAGGTTTTAAGAAAGGATTTAAATTTTGTCTTTGATGAAAAGTTGTTACCTCTTGCAAAAAAACCAAGGAGTTATAAAGTTATTTCTGAAGCTAAGCTAACATTTAGAATTATACCATATTATTTCTCTTCCTTTTTAAAAAATGTGACAATCAGAAGCTGACTTCTAAAAAAAAAAAGAAGCTCCTGGCTGGAAAAGGAGGCAGAATTTGTCAACTGCAAGACCTCAGGCAGTTCCAGATGCTTCGAAGGACCCCATAGGTAGATCATTTTGCTAGCTCCCAGTAGATGTGGATGGCAGGAAGAAGAGCAGAGGATATGAGGAGCTTGCTATCTTGACTTCTCAGGGGAGTCCACTGTGCATCATATAATGAGATGTAGGGTATATTTTTATTTTATGTTTTTTATCCTTTTTCTCTTTATTTGGTTCAAGTTTACTCTGCAGAAAACTTCCTCACTTACTTCTTCAACCCTCATTTTCATAAAACTTTTAGCACTGTCTTTGGCTTGCCTCATTCAACTTTTTGTTGAAGACCAACAGAACTTAAGTATTTTTGCTTGGCAAGCCATTTTTAAAGAAACTACCTAACAACATTAATGTTTTTCTAAACTTAAAACAAAATTTCACAAATTCAAGGATTTAAAATAATGTGTAATAATATAATATCATGTATGCACCTTGTACAATACCAAAACATTATGAAAACAGTTTGCAATGTATTAATTTATCGAATCTGTATTGTTAAGGTGTCTTGAAACTGTCTGATTGACATTTGTAGTTCAATAAAATAAAATAAAATAAATAAAATAAAGTAATGTGTAATAAACCCATATTTTAAGTGGCTTTTGAACACTAAATTTCCATACGACAAAGAACTGTTAACTATAAAACTAATGATCAAAATAGAATTTTAAAAAACATATATTTGAAATGCAGTAGTCAAATATACTGTTCTTAAACTTTTCAATCCACGCCTTAAGGAGTAGTCCAATTACTGTATATAAATTTTGATATTACAGTAGTGTAAAATAGCATTAGAATATGCCCAGACCCTGGAAGATTACTAGCGTAGTATGACTCATTTAATCTAAACTAAGTCATATCACAATAAAAGCTGTATTTCTCTAATACCTATTAGAGCTATCTGATGCTACAGATAGGTATCATTTGTATCCTACTTTACTTCTTCATTTTTCTTCTTACTCACGGGTCATCTAAGTGTTCCTTTTCTTCCCATAAACTAAACCTCTCAAAAATTCATTGTGATGACACATACCCTACCATCCTTCCCCATAGTAACAACAGAATTCAGCAGAGACTCTTCAGGTTGTTCATAGACATGGACTTTCCCATTTCTCAAACTTGCTTTTGGGTTGCTTTGACACTTTGTTTCTGTGCTGGGGATTGAACCCAGAACTTTACCCTGGTACATGACAGATTTTGTTCTGTTTCTGAGACAGGGTCTTGCTATGTAGTTTAGGCTGTCCTTGAATTCACTATGTAGCCCAGACTGGTCTTAAGCTCATGGAGATCTTGTTTCAGCTACCCCACTGCTAGGATTATAGTCACGAGCACTGTATTTTGCCAGTTCCTGGTGCATTCCTCTCCTTTCAATATGCTCCATCCGTCCTCACATCCACATAGCAAATTTGGCCTATCTCCAACCTATGCCAGCCCATGGTTGACCTGTCTATTCAAGGTCACTGATACCAAACATAGTTACTGCAAACAATGTGAAGCTGTGAATTTACCTTTAAAAAGCATTTTATCAGTGCCTCTTCCACTGCACTACAGGTAGGTATCATTTCTATGCTTTATTGTATATTTTATATATAATATTTTATTCTGCTTATAATTATGAACATGTGTAAATCTGTCTAACAATCTGTAAGCCTATGGGACTACAAATGGGATTTGTAGTATAAGTCAGATTTGTAGCATCTAATATTTCCCATGGAGCATTAGGGATTCTTTGTCCAAAACAGTTGCTTACTAACTATTTGTTGAAAGTGGAAATCTGTATTTATGTACATGCCCTAAATGAAAACAAAAATATGGCAAAAAACATCTGTATTGCTCACAGTTTTTACTGTATCAAGTTTTATATCTATAATCCTGTACATAATAAATACTACTCAATGCTAAAGAACAAATATGAAATATAGAATTTTTATTGTATCATAACAAGTTTTACACCTACTTTTTCTTTTTGTGTATTTTGGTACAAAGTCTACAGGGTGTTCAGGGTCTCACTACATAGATCGAACTTGTAGTGATTCACCTGTGTTCAGCCTCTCAAGAGCTGGGATTACAGGCACACGCCACCATGTCCACTCTCAATTGCTGTCTCAGCGTGCCCCAGGGGGCAGGGCCAGCACAGCACAGCATGGCGGGGGGATCCAACCTGCCGCTGTACACCTATTTTTAATCTGTCAAAAATCTCGGTTCTTGATCCTTTTAGTACCCAACATAGTTATACTCCTGTAATTTAGTACAAACTCGGTAGCTTTGGAATAACAAATAGCAATAGTAACACAAGAAATAGATTTCTTTTTGTGATTCACCAACTATAGTCCACCAGGGATATATAATCAACAATCAAACTACAATATACAGAATTTATTTAAACTGGGTATTGTGGAACATGTCAGTAAATCCAGAGCTTGAATTGGTCAGAGATTGAAGCAGCAGGTTGACTCTCAGTTCAAGGCCAGCCTAGGCAACTTAACAAAGCCTGTCTAAAAATAAAAAAATAAAAAGTCTGGATGGGAGTAGTGGAACACTTGCTTCGCATACGTGAGGTGTTGTGTTCAATCCCCAAAAGCACCAAAAAAAAGTTATTTTTAAATGTTTTTTATTAATTTTATTGAGAAATAAAGAGCAATGAGACAGTTTCAAAACTGAATAGGACAGTTTCAATAATTAATGCATTGTATATTGCTGTCTTTGTAGTGTTCATGCAGAGTGCAAGATGCAGATATGATATCTTGTCAAACGTTATTAGTACAAATCTTTCTTTTCATTGCATTAAGAGAAACTAGCTGTATATCTATCCTAACTATTTTGTATATACAGATACAAAATGGTCCTTTATTTGTATCTCTTTTTTTGCTTAGTTTTGTCAGAGATGGGTATTCCACTGTCATTTAAATATTGTAGGTGCGCAAATTCAGCCAAACAATCCAATATAATCCAGTAGTCCATAATAGTAGTGGGTTATCCATAGGACTGGCAATGTCAGAAGTTGTTGATTTGAGCCCTTTACAGTTCAGCATATTAATATGGCTTTACTCTTCATACCTTGCCATTATACTTTTCTGCTGGATTGTTAAAACCAAGATAAAGCAAGATCTGTATACCAAGAAACGTAACAAAATGTTATTTGAAATAACTTCTGTTGTAATTATTTGGCCAGGACTTCAACTACATGCAAATTCAGGTATACTCATTAAATTGCGTTATAAATGTTTAAACACAGCATTCTATTAAAAAGAAAGGAGTTTTTATAGATCAAAATTGAATGTATTAACAATATATAAATCTAGACTGTCCAACAGGATAACTATTAACCATATGTATAAAATGTAATTAAAACTTAAAGATCAAACTAGTTATATTTCAATTTTTTAATAGCTATCACATTATCATTCCAGAAAATCTTATTGTATAGTACTAATCTAAAGGATAATACTATTTAACATTATTTTCCCAACACTGAAATCTTGTTTAGTGAGGAAGCTTATTTCATACGGAGTAAACAGACTCTTAAAAAAATTTTTAAAACATAAGTCAGCAGCCTGAGGACAGAGATGGCATTATTGAAGTACAAAAACTGATCTGAGTCAGCACAGTTGTCCATATAAAGAAACTGAATCTATTATCAGGGCTGGGAAGACAGCTCAGTGGCATAAACACGTGCCTAGCAAGCACAAGGTCCTGAGTTCAATCCTTGGTGAAATGAAAAAATAAACAAAACCCTAAAACTATTATCATACTGTACGCTTTCTACAACCAGTATATTTACAATTAACAAAATAATAAATACTTCATTAAATGAACTGGAGATTATTTGAAATAATGTTTAGCCTATTTGTACATCATTCCCTTAGATTACTTAGAAGAAAATCTCAAATAACTTGCACTACCTCTTGCATCACTTCTTAAATACTCCCATTACAATAATATTAGTATAAATCACAAATGTTTTTTTTCTATTTGCAATATTGTTATCCTAGTTATAATTGGCAGAAGAAATCATAAACATATGCTCTATACTTAAGACAACAAATTTATTTATTTATTTATTTTAATACAGGGTCTACATGGTCTCACTATGTAGATGGGACTCATAGTGTTCTTCCTGTTTACAGCTTCCCAAGTGCTGGGATTACAAGTGCACACCATCACACCCAGTCTCAATCACCACCTCAGTGCATCCCAGGGGCGGGGGGCCAGGCTGGCACAGCAGGCCTGGGAATTGAACCCCCGGCCTCTACATCTGCATAAGGAGGTGCTCTAATTTGCTGAGTTATTTGACAGGCTCAAGACAATTAATTTATCAGGAAAATAAGAAAAAGGAAGAAACAATGGATCTTCCACTATGCTATTGATACTCTGAATAGAGAAGGTCTTCAAGAGTTAAAGTAGCCAAAGTTTTGGTATTCCACACTCTTTTATATTAGTAGAACTTATACATGACAAGGGCAAAGCCATACATTTACATGCACAAGATGGTTAAGGCAATGATCCTGAGAATCTTCAGCAGGCTTTTGAAACTAGCAGTTAATTGGTAGGATTCTCATCTGAGTAACTATATATGTTGATACATTTGCGAACTAATCAACTGCACTGAAGATAGAAATGTGTAATACAAGGGTCTTGTTTAGAATGTCTATCATTCTTGTCTTCTACATATGTACTGCTTGTCATGTCATACCAATTACTGCCATACAGTTTCTCAAGTAAATTTTTTTTTTAAAGGGTAATAAATGAAAACAAGAGACAAGAAAAAAAATGTCATAGGACTATCCTGCTACAATACTATATATGGTAAAATTTCTAAGTTTCTGTGTAAAAATATGTAACTGTTTATTTCTATTTTTTTAAATATTTATTTTTTTTCTTTGCTTTGCTTTTTTCTTCATATTCTGTAGGGATTTAAGGTTTAACATATCAATACTTGATGGAAAATACCTGTTCCATGTTATGTCTAAGATGTTTGATATTCAGACAGTGAGGTTAACCTCAACTGCCTATGTCATGGGTAATAACATCATTAAGCTTCTCTCCTGGAGGGTTAACAATTTAAGTTTACAGACCAAAAATTAGAGAAAAAGAAGGGCTGTAGGAATAGCCAACATTTTGGCCCTAGCCTTTCAGAATTCCACAAGAACCTGCTTAGTCCAAAGCAAAGATTATACACAGGAAACATTATACATATATAATGCCACATTTGTCCTAAAGCTGCTGAAATTTTAAGTTCTATTTATTGAAATGTGTGGTCCTTGTTGTGATAATATGTTAAACCCCACTGGTTACATCCCACTAAGTATCATGAAATCAGAAAAATGTAAAGTATATGGGTCATTGCTAAAGGAATTTTTAAAACATTCAACTATTTGGCTTCCCAATAATGTATAGCTTTAAAGGGAAGAATAAAAAGATTTATAAATATGTGAATCATGCCAGTTGCTATATTATAATGATTACATATATGTAAATACAAGCAAATGATTACTATATATGTGCAAACATATTACTACTATACATGTGTCTACAGACACACATATACAACTACACTAGTAGAATCTGAACTTTTGGTTCACAGTGCCCAATAGCTATCATAAATAACTATAAAATACATAGAGTTCTTCTAGAGCTAATGACCATATATTATTAAACTTTGAAGTTTATGACAAAAAAGAGAATATTAAATAGTCACTTGAAAGTCATTTAAATGTTAGTCTTTCTCTATGTATATTTAGCTAATCAAGAATATATTTTTAAAAAGTTATTTTAATTACTACAAATGATATCAATTATACAAAGTTAACCATTCATGAAAACATCCGATGTTCATTTTTCAGAGAGCATTTATTAAACCTTGAAACATGCTAGGTCCTTGAGATAGAATAAATAAGTCATGTTACAGGTTTATGTAATAAATTGAAACGGGGTGGAAAAATAATGAAAACTGACGCAGCTTCTTACATGTAAGGGATTGAGCTATGTGACAACAGTACCAGATGATGGAAGATGGTCTAGATTCAGGGAACAGGGTAGTCTTTTGGAGGTCATTTATATATAGGAGCAAACAGAAATTAGAGGGAAAATAAGCAATGAGAAAAAGACATTTATTTTTTATTAATGACAAAGAATATCTATATTAAAATTTACTATTTTCTTATGCTCAAAAAATAAATATCTAATGTGAAAAATGTTTTACAAAGTCATCTTAGAATCCAATAATAAATGCAGATTTATAATTGTTTTATAACTTATAAAATTTATTTTCTAAAAGTTTTACATTTATTACTTACCTACTTTTAAATTTTATTTTTCTAAAAGTTTTACATTTGTTATTTACCTACTTTTAAATTTTATTATCTACTGAGACCATATTGTAATACATTGCAACAAAGTGAGAAAAACACAGAATATCCAAAAAGAATTAGTTTAAAATTAATGGTACTAAAGTTGCTAAGGTTAATGACAATGAAAGATGTGAGAATTTTTATAAAATGTCAAGTAAAATTAAATAGCTGGTCCATTATTTATCTATTTAACAATAATTATTGAGAAATTACTGCAAAATTATATGCTGGCTTAGTTGTTAGAATAGAAAATGAGGATCATAGTCATCATCTGATAATTTTCATTTTTTAACTTTCTTTTCTTTTTTCTATTTCATATTATGCTTACTAAAATTCAAATAAAATCTAAATTAGTATTATTTGGGTATTTCAATTCCTGGTAAGTAGAAAGGTATATCCTCACTTTATGAAATTCAGGGAAATATTTTAAATACAAAGAAAAATAACTTCACATCCTCACATACAACATTATACCTTGAATATGTTATGCTTTATTGCTACTGTTACTTTCTCTGAGATATCTGAAGGCTTTCATATAGGTTCTAAACTAAATGAGAGATGAGATAAATTGAAAGAAAGGCTTGTGCCACGGGGAAGCAAGAGAGCAAGTAAAGGAAACAAAGGGGCAGTCAGAAGGGAGGTGGACAGATTGATAATGATTTGGAAAAGAATCAGCATCACAGATAGATGAACAGGAAAAAGACCACCTTGACAGTAAGTTTTAAATGATGACAGTTTTGATGAAATTGAAGTTATACTCTGCACTCTATTCAGGAAGAAGGAAGATACATGGTGAACCATTATGTTTTCCTCAACTGTCATTCATGCTTCCTGTTTATGTATAGTCCAGCTAATACAGCAGGTAGAATTTTTTGTGAACAGAATCCTTATCAATGGGTCCAAGTTATCTGAAATATAAAACTAAGGATGAAGCTCTGAGGTAGAGCACCTAGTTAGTATGCACAATGCACTAAATTCAATCCCCAGCAAAACTCCACCCTCAAACATAGAAATCTGTCTTAGGGACACAATCCAAAGAAACAGTGGCTGGCTATGAGTCCATAATGTATTCCTTGTCTCTAAAAGATGCTGTCATCAAATCAGATTCTTTCTGACATAGACATTTGGCTGACAGAAACAGAAAAAAATTTTTAATCTCGCAGATCACTGAAGATGTAGATGTAAGAATATATAGGGCAAGGAAAGTATATTTAAAAAATTATGGCATAGGGCTGGGGAGATAGCTCAGTGGAATAAATGCTTGCCTGGCAAGCGCAAGGTCCTGAGTTTGATCCCTGGTACCACCAAAAAAAAAGTCATAGCATTCACAGATAAGCTGTGGGCGGAGAGAGGGGGAGAGAAGGGAATGGGAGGGGAGGGAAGAAGAGGGAGGGGAGGAGAGAGGCAGGAAGTGACAAGATGAGAAGAGGAAGAGGAGATCAGAGTTTGGCTAAGCTAAGGTTCTTTTCCTTAGACCTGCCTGTGTGATTTCTTTATATTTGGATACTTTGCAGTGTTTTAATACCTATTGTACTGATACCTGCAGGGGCCAAGAGAAAATTTCCTAACAAATGTCATTTGTATTCTTCTCTTCTGTCATTATTGTTCATGTTACTGACACCAATGAGATATATTTTGTTTTCTCTTCCCAAGATTCAAATAATAATTTCCTTCAAATGTAGACTAAAGTGTCACTATCCATAAAGCTATTTCTGACTAATCCTAGGCCACAACTTTTTGTCTTTGAATTATACAGCCCTTAAACCTCTACACATAAAAGGTGGTAACTACATTTTATTGCTTCATAGTTTTTTATGAATTCATTTTATTGTTCCATACACAGCCAGTATGTCCACCTAGCTTCTGAGTCAGGAAAATGGGATTAATTATATTTACTTCAAAGAGCTATTATAAAATAAGGCCTAGCAACTCTCTACTAGGTATTTTGTTCTGAATGTGCTTGCCCAGGACAATACATAATAGAAAACGTCAACATTATTTCTTCCATAAGTTAATCATGAGCAAAACTAAATGTACAATGTCAAAAAGATTTTCAGTTCCAAGCAAATTTCTTTCACAAGTAAACCTCCACATGTCTAAGAATACATTAGGCTTGTATTATAGTTTAGACCTAAAATATCTACCCAAAAGTCTCATGTTCATAGGAGGAACTTCCGGAAAGTGACTATTCATGGTGAAACTATACTCATTAGTGACAAGTCATGAGTTCATAGCTCACTGTGCTGTCTGAAGCTGGGAACTGGTTAGAAGAGGCAAGTGACTGAGAATGTGAAAGGGAGGACCCATTCTTTTTTTTTTTGTCTTTTTGAGACAGGGTTTCACTATGCGGTTCAGGCTGGCCTTAAGCTCATTTTGTAGCTCAGGCTGGTCTCGAACTCACAACAATCCTCCTGCCTCAGCATCCCGAGTGCTGGGATTACAGGCATGCGCCACCACACCCGGCTGAGGACCCATTCTTGATCTGGCTGCTCCCTCCCTTTCCACTTCCTGGCTGCCACATGGTGAATAGTCTTCTCCACCATGTCTTTTCACCACTGCATCTCCACCTTGGAGCTGGATGACCATGAACTAACTGAACCCAATGAAACTGTGAGACAAAACACACTTCTTCTGCTTTCAACTGCAGTTATTTTGACCTATTCTCAGGAAAGTGACTAACATACCTTTGTTAATCTGGTATTCAAAAGAATATTACCTTTATTGAAGTTTTAGATAATGATGTAACCTGAAATCTTTAGGTAACAGACATTTTTATATTAGCTTTTCAAATATTAAAATTATTTTTTTAGAAGTTAATACATTCTTTTTAACCTTCATTATTCAAAACATTCATTTTGTTCAGACTATAATTTCCATTTTTAATAATTTAGACCAAGCTCTCTCCTTTTTGACATTGATAATCTCTATATATTCACTAACAAGTGCTATAAATACTTGAGCCAGGTGTGCACACTCCTGTAACACTAGTTCTTAGGAGAGGATGAGGCAGGATGATCAAAGCCAACCAGTTCAAAGGCAACCAGGGCTACAAAGCCAGCCTAGTCTTGCATAGCAAGACTCTGTCTCAAAAAAAACTAAATAAATAAATCCATTATTCTCTTAAATATAATAATATGCTCTATCCATTTTATTCATAATTTACATTATTTTCTGAACTACAAAAGTGTTTCTTTCTTTCTTTTTTTTTTTTTTTTTTTTTGAGGAACCAGGGATTGAATTCAGACCCTTGCACTTCCAGGGAAGTGCTTATTCTACTAAGCCATCTCCCCAGCCCCTCTATTTCTTAATATATGGGCATGCTTAAATATTATTATACTTAGTTTTTATTTGGAAGAGTCAAGAGTCTCTGTTATAGTGCTCATCGGGAAATTATACTACAAAGCCTAAGTATATATTCTAAACATGCTTTAACATGCCCTGCATTAAATACATGAAAACACTATTTAATAGTTAAACAGTGCTACAATGAATACAAATATGTACCTAGGTGTCTTGGATAGTTCTGCAAAGTAAAATAGACTACCGACTCAGTAACAAAGTCATTATAAAAAAGAATATTAATTGACAGTTGTACTGATAACTCACTATTTTCATGTATTATTGGACTATGTTGGATTGCTTTGCTGCATTTAAGTACTAGCAATCTTTGGATTGGCTTTAAGTATGAAAAGTCCTTTAAGTACTTCCCCAAATACAGCTTCTCTAACTGCAATGGAACACCCATCTCTGACAAAACAAAACAAAACAAAACAAAACAAAACAAAAAGGGGACATGTTGGGAGCTAGGAAGCTAGGAAATCCACCAAATGTGTATAAGTGAGACTAGGTCTCAGTGCCTAAAGCAAACAAGCTATTTCACTCCTGAGATAATCATCCTGTCTGGTCAAGGTCAGCTATTAGTCGCTAGGTTTAGGGTCATGTGTTACTAACTTTGCAAAAGTATAAATAAAGGACTGCTTTGTTGGAAAAAAAAACCAAAAACCTGGTAGGACAGATATACAGCTACTTGCTCTTAGTTCATTGAGAAGAAAGGTTTATACTAATATTGCTTAGACAAAGATATCATGTCTGCATCTTGTCCTCTCAATAACTACTGTGAAGACAACAATGTGCATGTATTAATTATTGTAACTGTCCTATTAATCTATTTTAAACTATTTCATTGCTGTTTTATCTTTTTCTCACTAAAATGAATAAAAAATAAAATAAAAAGGAATATTAGATGATAAAAATAATTATCATATCCTTTATAAATACCTTACTAATAAACTTAACACAATGTAATAGAAATATTGTTTATCTACTAGAATTTCAATGTGATTATCACTTTAAATAATTACGTAAATATTCCAAATGGTCAAAAATTAAGAGTGAATTAAACATAACAATGATTACAAAACCCATCAATTTGGAGCTGGTGAGCTAGCTCAGCAGTCTAAAGTGCCTGCTTAGGCAAGCTTAGGAAAAGAGCAGGGACTGAAATTCTTAGATCTCTGGAACCACATGTTGCGCCAGTCCCACTTGAGCTGGCCACAAACAAACAAACCAGCAATTCTATTCTGTGATTTAGTTCAACTCTTACTCTTGTTATATGTCCAAGAGAAATGAAAATATATGTTTATTCAAAATCTTTTACATGAAGATTTATAGCTTTTTTTAAAAAATGTATTTGATTGTTACAGGGTCTCACTACGCAGCTCAGACTCATAGTGATCTGCCTGTTTTCAGCATCCCCAGTGCTTTGATTTCAGGCATGTACCACTACACCTGGACTCTATGGCCAGCTCAGCCTGCCCTGGAGGCAGGGCTGGGACCGCACGTGGTGCAGGGATTGAGCCACAGTCCCTGCTCTTGCCTATGTTTACCTAAGCAGAGGCTTTAATCCACTGAGCTATCTTGCCAGCCCTAGCTGTTATTGTAATAGCCAAAAAGTGATAATCCTATAACATAAATGGCCATTAATTGATGACTACGTAAATAAAATGTGTTACATGCATACAGTAAAATATTTGTCA
Source organism: Ctenomys sociabilis (assembly GCA_004027165.1). Taxonomy (NCBI): domain Eukaryota; kingdom Metazoa; phylum Chordata; class Mammalia; order Rodentia; family Ctenomyidae; genus Ctenomys; species Ctenomys sociabilis. The sequence continues at coordinate 55,351 of PVKA01001735.1, forward strand.
AAAAAAAGGAATGAACAACTATTTGGAAGACAATATTATGCGTTACAACAAATACTGTGAAATTCACATAATTTTATTAAGTGAAATTCTGTACTACTTGTACTTTGTTTTAAAATTATTTTGTATACTCTTTCAAAAAAAAAAACCTGAGAAATTGATATAGGAAAATAGTTTCCCTGAGTAGATTGTGGGGAAAGGGAAAAAGATTTCAACTGAGTACTGGGCTACTTTGGTAATAATCAAATGTTTTAATTGATTGCACAACTCTTTAAATACACTAAAAATTCAACTGTATATTTTAAATGAGCAAACTGTATACTGTGATAATATGCTATTTAAATTACATCTTCAGAAAGCTAATTTTAAAATTTAAGATGAGGGCCAGGGAGATAGCTCGGCAATTTAAGCACCTGCCTGGCAAGTACAAAGACTGGAGTTTGATCCCTGGTCCTACATGGCTTGTTGGCTCTGTGATGAGCTGGCTACAGAAACAGGCATGGTAGTGCATGCCTGTAATCCCAATACTGGAGAGGTGAAACGGGAGGATCACTATGAGTCTGAGCTGCATAGCAAGATCCTATACAAAAATAAATAAAATTTAAGAATAAGTACTTGGATATCTCTCTCTGATAAAATGATATTTGACTTGAATTATTTTTTAATTCCTGATACCAGACTCTATATACAAGAATAAATATAAAAAGTCCCTTACCATATGTTAGATAATAAGATAATATGACAGGAACCAAGTCACTTACAAAACCCTCTCAGGCATTTTCCTATTTAATCTTTCACTTCCATAATGCATATGTGTTTTTAAACTCAGTAAATTCATATTAATTCGACTTGGGCATTAGAAAGTTTGTCCAACATCACTAGTATTTAAATACTTGCCAGACTTGTTCTACATCATCATTCTAATATCTATGTGACTGTCCAGATTTATAACAGAGGAATTTAATAAAGATAAATAATCCTGAGACTGTAAACCACAAAATTATTTAATTCCTTCTAAATCTTTTTTCTAGTCTTACCTCAATGTGAATACAAATTTAAACCATCTCTTACTGAAAATACGGCAACAACCTGAGTTTTCTTTGCTTCTCTTTCCTTGAATCCTCCTCCACAGCCAACAGTATTTTTTTCAAAAGTAATAATTAGTTTTGTATAAAACTCGGATACTATCATCTCCTGTTTAAATTCTTTTTTTAATCTTTATATCATTTACAATGATAAAATCCCAGGATCTTACGAAGCACAGAAAACTCTTTTTTTGGTTCAGGGTCTCACTATGCAGCCCACATTCATAGCGATCCTCCTGCTTTCTGCCTCCCTAGTGCTGGGATTACAGGTGCGCACCACCATGCCTGGACTGCATCACTGGCTCAGTGCACTCCATCACGGGGCCGGTGTGGCATGCAGAAGCAGGGATCAAAACCTGGTCCCTGAGCTTCCTAAGCAAGCGCTTAGTCTGCTGAGCTATACCGCCGGCCCTTAGAAAACTCTTAATAGGCTTTCTCTTGGGCTCACTTTCCTACATTCTTCTCATATATTAGATGTTCAAGGTTTCTAACACTCCTAAAAACTATATATTACTGTATCTTCTGCACCATCTCACCTGTTTGGAAGGATGTTCATGCTCTCCTTGTCTTATTCCCTGTCAAAATCCTACTCACATCCAGGCCTCATCTCATGCAACACCTCCTCTGGGAAACCAGTATGACTCACAAGGAAGTAGTGAGTATTCCTTTCTTGTTGCATGTATATATTTTCTAATTAAGCATTTATTATACTACATAGCAATATTCTTTTTGATATCTGGCTTTCTACCACACTGAAGTCCTTTAGAAGGAAGAACTGTTTCTTAGATCATTATAGACTATGGAACTCTTAATAAAAGTCTTGAATAAAACTACATATTAATCAGTAAAATTTATATGGACATTCCAGTTTTTTTTTAAAAGCACATGTACCCTCATTTTACCCTAACAGCAAATCTTGAGATATAGGTAAGTCAAATATTTTAATTTCAGTATTAAAGATGAGGAATTCTTAGTTCATGTTCTTTGTGGTAGTGTTGCTAAGAGAGCAAAAATGATTCACCAAGCAAAGCAGCTAGTTCCACTGCTCAGATGCTCACCTAAATGAGGGCTTGCAGTACCCTGTACTGGTTATACAGCTCATAGTACTTGTCACTGTGCTTAGCTGAAAGAAAAGCTTCATTACTGTGATGGTAAAAAAAACTGGAAGATGACCATAAATTCTTAAAATCTGGTAATGCTGTCATCACTGATATGGTTCCAGACAAGCCCATATGTGTTGAGAGCTCTGCTGGCTCTCTTTCCCTGGGTCATTCTGCAATCTACAATATAGGACAGAAACATGTCAGGAGTATAGAATCAAAGAGAAATAGAATTTGTATGAAATTACTGTCATAATTTGCTCTGTGTGTTTTTGAAGCAATGGACCAGAAGGTGCTAAAGCTGCAAGGTCACTAACTCTATCCAGAAAACTCAGAAGGATAAATGAATATTATCCCTAACACTCTGCACTCCAATTTTAATCAGTGGGAAAACTGTCTCAAAACTGTTCATCACAAATGGCTGTTTAAGTATAATGGTAAAAGGCTAATTAATGATAATCATGCATCATAAAAACTTAAGAAAGAAAAGAGATTATCTTGTGGGCCATTTGATTATCTGTGGAAGGCTCATTAGTTTTTAAAATCTGTAAAGTAACAAGTTGACCAAAAGCCTGTCACAGAATTTTGAGATCCATTAATGCAAAATTTAATGAGAAAAAAAAGGGCATCTAAGCCTACATATATTTTTCAGTCTATCACTCCAATTCAACAATAAATACTAAGGAATCTGTAAGACATACAATTAGATGTATGCTTCCCAGTTATGACAGTAATTTCATACAAACTCTATTTCTTCTTGATTCTACACTCCTGAAATTCCTATCAACTTTTCATTGTTTTCTATTTTTCTGATCTGATCTGATAATTCCACTTAAGATGTTGGCTTCCCGTGTAATTCTTTTGATACTCTACGCCAGTGTTAGCAAATATATGGCACACATGCTGCAGTGGGCTATTTATATGAAAGCTCTAAAAAGTTCACCATCAATGCTTTAAGCTAACTCCAGTGTTTTTTGCTGCTTTGTTAAGCCTTTCCACATACTTATTAAAGGTAGGTTAGTTTTAATTCTACACTCCAACTCTTTCATCTTTTAACCTAATCCACTATCATAATAGTAAAAAAAAATTACTTCATCTTTATGTTGAATCAATCTTTACTCTGTCATTAATATCAGCTCAATCAATATGACTCATTTTGGACTTCTGCAGTTTTGTTCTTTAAAACAGTTTGTCATTGGTTATGTCATCCATCTAAAGGGATGCATTTCTTTTAGGTGGTTACACTAAATCTAAGTAAAGCAAAAGTACAACAATAATAAACATAATAAACAATCCCATCTCATCTTCCTTTCTTCAAATGAAAAAGAAATAAAACAAGAATGAATATAATGCTGAGAATAATGAAACCTGGATTCTAGTTTCAGCTACAGTATTAATTTGTAGTATCTGACACTGGGCAATTTATTTAACCTCTCTGAACCTAAGTTCTTTGCTATTCACAAGAATTCCCTTTGTAAAATATTGTACACCACCAATATTTTTGGAAGCCATCCCCTACAAGTTTAGCTCAGGATGTTCAATGTCCTAATAGGTCATTTTCTAGACTACTACACTTGGTAATACTATTAAATATTATCACTAACACTTCTTAGAACTTACTATTAAAATACTGTACATTTTTACTTATTTTTATTTTTTATTGTCTGGCTCTTCCACAATGGTCTATTGACTCTATTGTTTACTTCATTATCTTCAGAGGCCTAGAACAGTCCTGGCACAGAGATTTCTTCAATGATTATTTGTTGGATGTAAATGTGAAATAAATGAATAGATACATGCAAAATCCAACAACTTGGAAACCACTCCAATACTAAAAGGTCATTAGCTTAAAAAAGCTAATCGGAAAATCTCTTCATTTTCACAACAAAATAAACCAAAGGTCTATACTGTGCTTTAACCCTAAGTAAACTGTAAGTAGTAATTAAAGCTAACCTATTAGTCTTGATTAGTATATCTTTTTCCATTATTTTATAATCCTGATTATAAAACTCATGATAAATAGCTCAGGGTATTAAAGTGCCTATAAGCAGATGCAGGAGGGTTTGTTCCCAGCGCCTGCAGTGCTGGGCCCTGCCCTTGGAACAAACTGAGATGGTGATAGAGACTGGCACATGCCTGTACTCCCAGCTCTTGGGAGGCTGTAAACAGGAGAATCACTACAAGTCCGATCTGGTAGTGAGACCCTGAACACCCTGTGTAGACCTTCCCCTAAAATACAGAAAAAAATAAAAATAAAACACATAATACGAGGGCTGGCCAGATAGCCCAGTGGATTAAAGCACTTGCTTAGGCAGACACAGGGGCTGAGGTTTCAATCATTCTGTGACAGTGATTGAGACTGAGCGTGGTGGTGCACACCTATAATCCCAGCACTTGGGAGACTGAAAATAGGAGAATTACTAGAAGTCCAACCTACATAGTGAGACCCTGTACACACTGTAGACCCTACCCTAAATTCATAATTAAAAAAAAAAAAAACTGATACAAATTGTCTTACTAACACATGGTGGCACATAAGCCTCTTCTAGTTTTAATAAACTGCTGACATCTTAAACTTAACTACTGGACCATTAAACTGGTTTTCCAACTTTATACCATACTTACCGAATTAAGAAGAAAAGCTAGACTCTGCTGGTTACCCAATTTTATTTTACTAAAAATAGTGCAATACCCTGGGTATTATATTTGGTTTATGAAGTTCAAACTGAACACCTCTTAAGATACATAGTGAAGTGATGAGCAGCTCTACAGACCTTACACTGTTAAGATAATTTTCATATAAATATTAAATATTATACACAAATACATAAAAACTCAAACCCAGAATATTTCTCAATCAAAGTTTTGATAGAATCAATTTGGTTATATATATATATATAATATATATATATATATAATATATATATATATATATATATATTTTTTTTTTTTTTTTTTTTTTTTTGTACCAAGAATCAAACTCAGGACCTTACACTTGGCAGACAGGCACCTGTGCCATTTAGCTACATCCCTGAACCTATAAACTATATTTAATTTATTTGGTACAGAGTCATACTTGGACTCATAGTGACCTTCCTGTCTTAGCCTCCCCAGCACTGGGATGGCAGGCACACATTACCATGCCCGGTTTCAGTGGCCGGCAGGGCATACCTGGGATTCTAGAGCCAGCATAGCATGCAGTATGGGGATCAAACCTGGGTCCTTGTGCTTGCTTGGCAGTCACTTTTACCACAGAGCTATCCCCTTAGCCAATAAACTATATTCTAAATGAAAATACAGAGAACAACTATCTTTCAAAAGTGCCATAGTAGCCAGAACTTGATTTATAAAGTTACATATTTATTATAAACTATAATCATAATTTATTTTAAAATCAAAATGGATAACATTATCAAAATGACTTAGATAATATCTTCAGATAAAATAAGTCCACTACAAAGAGAGTTATAGACTTATTACATTAAAAATCTTAATTGAATATAGTGAAGCATAAGCATATACCATTTATTTTATTGTAGAATCCTATCCAATGTGCCTTGCATTCTTATTCAAAAGAACTAAGAAACTGAAAAAATCTAAGTGTCCATCAAGCAAGGAATTAAAAAAAAAATGTGTTTGGGGCTGGGGAGATAGCTCAATAGAATAGGCACTTGCCTGGCAAGTGCAGGTTCCTGAGTTCAATCCCCAGCACCACACACACACACACACAAAAAGTGATTCATACATACAATGAAATACTTTTCAGCTATAAAAAAGAAAATCTCATTTTTTGCAACAACACAGCTGTACAGAAATCCTTATATTATGTAAAAGAAGCCATACACAGAAAGATGAGTGTAGCACTAACTCAACCATATGCAGAATCTAAAAACAGGGATTTCATAGAAGTTGACAGAAAAGTGATGATTACCATAGACTTAAGAGGGTAGAGGGGCAGGAGGAAGGGGAAATAGTTGATCAGAAGATATTAATTTACAGTTTGAAGCCAAACGTTCTGATAAGCCATTCCACCATAGAGTGACTATAGATAGTAACAATGTATAACATTGAATAGCTCAAAAATCTAAAAAAGAACCTTAGGTTTTTTACCACAAATAAATGGCACATGTTTAAGTAGCTAGATATGTTTATCTGGTTTAAATGCACACATCATAAGATACCCAATTAATATGTAAAAGTTTGTTTTTGTATATCAGTTTAAAAATAAAATTTTAAAAAGGTAGGCATGGTGATAAATGCCTGTAATTCCAGAACCTAGGAGGCTGTGGCAGGAGAACTGCTTTAGAGTTCAATGCCAACCTGGGCTACATAGCAAGACCTTGTCTGAAGAAAAAAATAATCCAGCACAGTGACTTCAAAAATATTTTCAAATATTTACTGAATATTAAATGAATTATTTATAGTTTGTAAAATAGTTTACCATATATTTCTTTGGATGTAAATGATTCTAGCCTGATTGATAGTAGAAACATCTGGGGGCTAGGTGCAACTGTGATACTGGATTTCTACTATAGGCCACAACACATCAGACTTCAGCAAGTTCCTTGAAATGAAAATTAAGATGGGTGTTTTCTTATCCCTTTCAGTCATATTAATTCCTTGACTGATGCCAGATCAAGAACTTCCACAACATAGTGCTTCCCTGGCAAGTTCAAGGGCCTGAGTTCAGTCCCTGGTTCTGGAAAAAAAAAAAAAAAAAAAAAAAAAAAAAAAAAACTTCCACAACAAAAAGTATTTTATCTAATTATTTAATTTCTATTCAGTTATTAAAAATATTTAGTCTATTAGAATTTGTGCTCAATAGACTATTGAAAATTTGCACATAACCAAGTGGAAATTTATTTCCAAAAATTTCTCAAAGTCTAACCTTTGATAATTATATCCTCAGTTCCTACTCAGGGATACAAAAACTCACTAAGCTCAAACCTATTTAAGAGAATTATCTCAGAAGTTTACTTAAACCTCCTATCCCCTCAAAAAGACTCTATGAGCTACCTGTGTCAACTTCTTAAAATTGCTATTTAATTCAATTCCCCTGGGTGTCAAATATTCTCCTGTAAACCCCTGATGAAAAATATAAAGAAAAAATCTAATTTATCTTTTCCCCCAGAAATTATTGACATCCTAAACAATACTGACATCTGAATGACCCTTTATATCTGTTAGTATTGTCCAGTTCCATATTGTAGCCACAAGTATAATTCATTACTGTTTGTGGATCTGTGATCTATTTCTCCCAGAGAAATTTGTGAAAGTTTCACTATCCTGACATTGCTCTCCATTTCCTGGATCCTCTGATCTATCAAGCCAGTGGATATGCCCTGCCTTTTCGCTTAGTGTTCCCTCACATACAGTAATCCCTTACTTTCCTATGACTAGAGGTAAATGTTTTTCTCCTAAGTCATACTACATTCCAGGATTTAGAGTTGTCACAAAAATGTCAACTGAAATTTCTGTAGCTTCTCCCTCAGGCTTACATAAATGAGACTTGAGACTACGTATGAAGCAAAATAAATTAATATAAAACACTAAGATTTTACTGAGAATATTTTTCATTTAGATATAATTGAGTGACTTTATAATACTGAAGGGGAAAAATATGTACAAAATGGACAGAAATCTAATAAATTAAGTGAATCGTGAAAACATATCAATCCTTTGATAACACATTTCATAGGCAATGAGAAATCCAAATGCTCTATAAAATATTACAACAAAACTGAATTACATACAACCAGAAAGCTTGTTTTTAAGCAACTTTATGAAGTAAAGTTTCTAAATACGCATGTTCTCTTTTCTGTTTTTTAAAAAAATAATCTGGCACATATTGAAGCTAATATTCATTCAGTCTAAGCTTTTATGTGTTTCAAATAATACAATATGCACACTTTATAACAAAGTAATGTTTGATTTAGCTTCTCTGAAAAAGTTTGGTGGTCCTCAAAAAGCTAAACACATAACTTATCTTATGAATTCAAAGTAAAGACTTGAAAAGATATTTATCGATCTACATTTCCAACATTAGATAAATAAATATAATACATACACACATGAGCTATAAGAGTTGTAGCATACTCAGAGATATGCTACAACATATTTGAATTTGAATGTTGACAATTTTTTAAGTGAAATATGCCTGAAAAGAGAGAAAAACATAGGGAAGGAGGAAAGGAGGAAAGAAGGGAAAGAGGAAAGAGGGAAGAGAGAAAGAGAGAGAGAGAGGCGTATGGTTCTACTTTTGCAAAATTTAGAGACAGAAAGAAACTACAAGTTTGCAAGAGCTGATCAGTATAAGTTCTTAATGATTATAAATTTCTGTTTGGATAATAAAAAAAAAACATTTGGAAATACTCAGAAGTGATAGTTACCCAACACTACGAATGGAGTAAAACTGAATTGTACAACACCAGTAACCTCTGTGGTACAGCACTGGTTTAGCATGTACAAGGCTCTACATTAGATAGAAAGGAAGAAAGAGAGGGACAGAGTGACAAAAACAGAAGGAGAGAAACAGAGAAGAGTCAAAATGGCAAATTGTGATATGTATAGATTTTTATACCAAAACCAATTGGATAATATACCCCAAAGTCCTGAATTAAGTGATTTAAATTTTTGGACTGTATGATGTGAATAATACCTTAGTTAGTCTGTTTTTTAATTTATTTATTTTCAGCAGAACCCAGGATTGAACCCAGGCCCCTGCACTTGCCAGGGAAGTGCTTATTCTGAGCCATCTCTCTTATAGTCTTTCAGTGCTTAAAGATTTGGCTATGGCTCCTTTTCCTTAATAGATCTTACTCATTCTAGTGACCATTTTTTTATTGTCAACTCAGTATTTTACATATTTGTATCACTTAGCAATTAATCTTATCCTCTTATTGGTATCTTTGGTGTTTTTAAATTACTGTAACACTGAACATTTGATTATGCTTTGCTTTAAAAATTAGATTAGGTGCTTGATTTATCAATGAACACCCATTTTAATATGTTTATACTTAATCAAAATAGTTATAGCTCAAATAAAGATTTAGTTAACATTTACCTATCTGCAAATCAACATCAAACAATTCAATTTTATATTATATACAAATAAATTAAAATTTTCAATAACAAATGTTAAGCAAAACATTTCAGAAAAAGTTTACCAAAATTCTGTAGGCATTCTAATTAATCAAGGATATAACATCAAATTCACTACAATTATTAAAAATAGCTAATAATGATATATCATAAAATTAATTTCTAGCTGAACAATGTTTTCTTTAATTTTTTTAAATTTTGGACAAGACACTGATCAAATTTTTTAAAATACTTAAGTAGATAAGTAATACATAAGATTTAACATATATAGTAATACTTTCTGTGGCTAAGTAGAAATATTCAGGATATAAAATTAGTTAAAATGTGAAAAACACACAGATAATCTAGAGTGAAACATACAGTATTGTGGAAGCTAACCACAATTTTTGTTTACTTAAAGGGATTAGAGAGGTTATATATGAGAGAAGTCTTTAGGGTATGGCAATGAAATAAAAGATTTCAGGAAAAAAAAGAATAAGAAGGATGAATAAAATATTTTCTTCCTTTGGGAAAAAGAATAAAATTTCAGAAATGTATCAAACCAGCAGAATTAAAGTCTTACATAATAGAAATATAAAGGCTACGCAGTTTCTTTCCACTCTCAGAACATAGGCTTTAAAATGAGCTTTTAGACTGATAAGACTTTTAAACTATAACGGGATTTTTGTGTTCTTTTTTTAAAATTGGGAGGTTTTTTTTTTTTTTTGGCGAAACCAGGGATTGAACTCAGGCTCTTGCACTTGCCAGGGAAGTGCTTATTCCACTGAGCCATTTCCCCAGCCCTAAAATTGGAAGTTTTTAATGTGTAAATTTTAAAAAATATATTTAACTAAAGTTTGAAGAGTTGTTCTTTAATATTTGTTTTAAAATATCATAAATATAAACATTAACTCACATAAAAGTTATAATAAATAACTATTCTGAGATAGAGGCAAACTTTATAAAGTTTTTAAAATAGCACTATTTCCTCCAAAGCAAATCTGATTCAGAAACAGCTATATTTATATTCCTTCCTACAGTAGAACTTATGCTTTTTTACAAGAAAAAATGCCCCTGGCAAAATAGAGATTATTGGTTTTTTAGTCAGAAACTAGAGTTTAACAAACTCATTTGCCCACAAGCGCCAAAAAAGAGAAGGAGTGGCCAAGGAGATGGCTTGGGGCCGGGGAGATGGCTCAGTGGAATAAGTGCTTGCTTGTCTGGCAAGTGCAGGGACCTGAGTTCATTCCCCAATTCCTCCAAAAAAAAAAAAAAAAAAAAAAAAGGCTATGGTCTGAGACCTCAAACAAAAGTTTAAGAAATTACTGACTTTAGCCTACTTTAAAAAAAAACAAAACATAATGTACAGTGTGCCTAAGGAGAGTCACATGGAGAGAAAACATTCTCTCAGCCTTTCATGGAGAGCAAATTGGTCAAGTAATGGCTGTGAGTCATCCACATGGCTGACAAACTGTCCTACAGGAATTCAGGGTAAATCCTACAGGGATTGATTGACTTTGTCAGATATAAAAGTTACATTGTTATATGGGTCTTGATTTACCTTGGTCTTAACCATCCAGCAGAAAAGTATAAAAATGAGGTGTATATGGTAAAGCCATATTAATATGCTGAGCTGTAAACAGTAAACAACTTCTGACATTGCCAGCCCTGCCGCTATTATGAACTACTGGATTATATTGGATTCCTTTGCTGAATTCATGCACTTACATGAATTATATATATATATATACACACACTGAGGTATACAACTCACTCATGAGAATATATAAGTATACTCATAGACATTGAAATACTGACAACTTGACTACCCAAAATAGTTTCTTGAGATAAATCTTACTACTTTTCAGATGCTTATTTGTTACTCTTGTTAATAAATATGTAAAACAAATAATGCCAAGACTGACTGACTCATTATAGCAAATGCTCCTGAATTTCATTATAAACTATCTGTTTGACAAGGTCAATTCATTCAGCATTCTTATTTTGGATTGCTCTCCTGTATGTAAAGTTTTCCTATAGCTCTACCTATATATTTACCAGGTACTTCACATCCAGAATCTTTCTCCATTCCTACTCTAAATCTGTACCACCTGAAATCCTTCTCCATCTCATATTTGACGGTAACATCAACATTTTAGATGCTCAATCTATTCTTTTTTTCTCTGTTTGCTTTTGTTGTTTTTCGTATTTTAGGGAAGGATCTACAAGGGTGTTCAGGATCTCACTTCATAGATTGGAATCGTAATGATCTCCCTGTGTTCAGCCTCCCAAGAGCTAGGATTACAGGTGCGTGCCATCATGCCCAGTCTCAATTGCTGTCTCAGGGCACTCCAGGGGTTGGGCCAGCATGGCACACCAGGAATGGAACCCCCAGTTGCTGCATCTGCCTAAGCAGGTGCTTTTTTCTCTATCTTACAACTAATCTAGTAAGAGATATTTTTACTTTCCTCAGCCCCACTGAGGGCTAGGGATACAGCTCAGTGACATAAGCACCTCCCTGGCAAGCACAATGCTCTGAGTCAATCTCTGGTACCAAAAAATTCTCTCACTTAAGTTACTGTAACAGTTTTATAACCAGGAGTCCATGCCTCCATATGATCCATTATCAACACAGCAACTACAGGATCTTCATAAGCCTTTCAAGAGCTCCTCCAAGTCCCTAAAGTGGTCTATAAGTCCCTATATGACCCCATCCATTACTTGTGGAAGTACCTTCTCCACTCTCCCTCCAATGTCAATGGCCATCATTCATTTCCTAGAACATATGTTCTCAGCCTGGAAGGTATTTCCAAAGCCAACTTATTTGGTCTTTGTTCAATATTCTTTCCTTTGCTAGGCCTTCTTCAGTCCCTGAACCCCTTTTTACCATATCATTCTCTTTATCTATCTCTCTATTAATGGTTTTCTTTTGTCTTTTTGAGACAGGGTCTCACTATGCAGTTCAGGCTGGCCTTAAGCTTACTTTGTAGCTCAGGCTGGTCTCAAACTCACAACAATCCTCCTGCCTCAGCCTCCCGAGTGCTGGGATTACAGGTATGAGCCACCATGCCCGGCTATTAATGGTTTTTTGGAGACAGATTCTTGCTATGTAATTCAGACTGTCCTTGATCTTTCTACATAGTTCAGGCTGTCTTCTAACTTGCAGTGATCCTTCTGCTTCAATTTTCCAAACACTGGAATCACAGGCACATGCCACCAGACCCTGATTCACCATATAGTTTTTAACCTATTGCTTATTCTTTTTTCATAACATGTATCACCTTCCAACATACTGTATACTTTACTCATCATAATTATTTATCTCTAACTCTAATATAATGAATATTCCACAAAGGAAGTGACCTTTGAAGATTTTACTTACTGGCATTTCCCATTTCTCTAGAACAACATATAAAACCTACAAATTAAATATGTAAGTAAAAAATACACAGAATAGCTCTCTTATGCTGCACACAGTGCTGTATGCTTACACATGTTGTATCAGCTATCATGTCATAGTATTATAGCCTCTTCATTGTCTGCCTCTTCCATTACAGTGTAGGCTTTTTCCCCCTAGTCCTGGAAACTGAAACTACAGCCTTTACATGCCCAGCCCCTTTTAAATATTTCTATTTTGAAACAAGGTTTCATTAAATCACTAGTTGTGAGTACATACTGGGCTCAAATTGATAACTATCTTGCCTCAGAATCCTAGCATGCAACTTTTGGAGATAAGGAATTTAGTTTTACTTTTTAGTATGTTATAACCTGTACTTCTTTATAGTGCCTGATATTCAAGAGATATTCTCTAGTATTTGATAAATGAAAAATAAAACCAATTAAATAAAGGGTATAAGCTCCTTTATTATCTTTAAAATAGAAACACAATGCTTAAGTGTATCACACTTAAGGGCTGAGTTCTGTATTCTAGATTCTCTTATATTTATTCCCTTCAACAGTCATTTAACAGCAAAAGAACTTTGACTGTATTATTTAAATTCTTCAAACTATCTCATTATTAACAACATAGAAGTAATAATAGTACTTATACCTGGTGTGATTATCATGAATATTAAATATAGAACTAGTCCAGAGGTTTACATACAGCATTTAACAAATGTCACCTATTATTTAGTAAAAATTAAGAGACACTACTATAATTTTTATTTTGATCATCTAAGCTACTCACTAAACATAACATTTATAATCTCCTTAGTATATACCAAAAATTTAAATTAAAAATTACTGAGTTACCTGAGATAATATTGGTAAGCCTTTTGCAAAAGTACTTTAATCCTCTCAGTAAGAATTATTCTGTTGCACTATTATAAAATACTTTTAAGTACTTTTAGATAGTAGCTCTGTACCCTTCTTCAGGACATTCTTTAAATGTCCTCATATACCCACAATGAAACATGCGCTATGCAGATCACCTATATTCACCTGGATTATGATGTCTACCTTTATGCTTCCTTCTGAACAACCTCATTTTCAGAAATAAGACTTCTGAGAAAAAATTTAATAATCTTAATATTTGTGACTTTTTACTAAATTTACCCCAACCTTTCTACTTCTTATTTTAGTCATGTATCCAACAATATGCATATTCCTTGGGTAACATTATATTAAGGGTTGGGCAAAACAGAGTTGTATTCAAATGAAAACACCAATGTAATAATTTATTTTAAAGCTATTAAATTTTTCTATTATTTGTGTACTATGACTCTCAGTGTTGTCCTATCTGCAGAATCAGTTCTCCATTTTATAAAGTACTCATGAAGTCATTTTCTTTAGTTTCTTCTGCCATAAAGAATAAACAAAAATATGCATTTTATCTAAGCACTCGTATATATAATAGACAAGAAAACCAAGAGGTAAGCAGTTTAAATGCTTGTCCCAAGACCACAGATGGAATGACTGCCAGCTTGAGAATTAAAACTAAGAAGGTCATTATTTCCTTTTTATTTTCTGAATGCTTAATATTATATTTACATTACAAGATTCTTTAACTAATCTAGGAACAATTTAATATATCAATTAAAATAAGTACCAACATATAGGCATAGAAAAATAATTATGAAATTTATTAGTTTATTCCAATGGGCTCTGAAAAATAAGTCTGATTTACTAAATAAGTTATTTTTACAATTGTACTTAGCATGTCAAGAAATTGGCAGCTTAATACAATTTATCATTTCAATATATTTTAATAAAGGTAATTTTTTTAAACAAAATCGATAGCAAATGTATGAGATGGTTGCATTTCAGATACTAAGCAGAAATACTTTTGCATTAAAAAAAAAAAAAACCTTCAAACTTAAAACAGTAGTTTCCTTTCTAATTGTCAACTTCAACTTCAGGATATAAGAGATTTATCAATGAAAAAACAAAGATTAAAAAGTAAAGCAAACACCAAATACTCTCACATTTACAGAAGAGAAAGGCATACAGTATAACATTAGCAGCTTACTGTGGAGAGTGGGTTTAATCAGGAAGTAGCCATTATCCTTTCGATTCAGAGCAGTGACAGCACTCCAAAACAACAAGCCGTGATATTTTTCAGTTAAAAGCCATGAAAGAATACCTACTATTGTGTCCTAGCTTTGCTGACCCCAAAGGTTACCATATGTCTTTTTACCAAAAGCTATAATGAAAACATAATCCAAGTTAGCATTTACAATGCCCTGTTTGTTTAAGCACCTAAAATCTACCTTACACAACCCCTCTGTTACTCACAAAACATGGCTGTCTTATTCAGAGATTAGCAATTATTGTAATGAGATACTGTCGGAGAGGGTCAAATAGTACTTCCTGCAGTTTACACATCTTGATTTCCTGGTAAACAAACCGAAAGGCAGGTGGAGCACTTAGATCACCAGTAAATGAATGCTCACGTGACGAAACTAAGCCAGGTAAGGTTGACGGCTCAGGACGCTCAAGTAATCATTCTTTTCATGATTTTAATAACATCAAAGCCAACTAAGAGAGGAATTCTTTCTTTTTTGAAAAGGTGGGTATATTCCTGAGAAGCTTAAACTCATTGTTTGTAATAAAGAATGCTTGAAAACTGATACAGTTTAAGTAGGTTTCAAAAATTATTTTTGGAAAATAAATTGTAAAAACAAAACAATGCTAACAACATTTTAAAAAAACAAGTGAGGACTTTTGTTCAAAATCCTGGAAAAGTCTACATTTCAATTACTTTCAAGGAAGTAAATGAAGATATGTCTGAGTCATAATAAAAGACTTAAGATTTAAATTGTTAGAACTCCAAAATTACTACTTCATAAATTTATGTATTATCTTTGAAAAACAATCTTACGGATGATTTTATATAAGTTGAAGTTATTCCTTACAACATTTTATGGTCATATTTTTAAAAGAAAATACACTTTAAAATATATACATAAGTATAAACATTAAAAAACAAATGTTAACTTGAAAATGAACTCACCTTAGCCTTAACTTTCCCTTCCCTCACATTGCTCCTGTTTTGCTCCATGAAATTTCTAATATGGGTGAATGAGGATTGATTTACATTAATTATGCATATAAAACAAACAGAAAACCTAACTACATCAAAATGATAAATTAAGTCACTACTATAAAATTATCTAGATTTTATAAATCTGTAACTATGGGCTGGAGAGATAACTCAGTGGTCCAAGCGCCTGCCTGGAAAGCTCAAGGATTGGAATTCAATCCCTGGCACACATGTCAAGGTGGCCACACCAATGGGTGTGGTGGCACGTGCCTGTAATCCCAGCACTGGAGAGGCTGAGACAGGAGGATCACTATGATTTTGAGCAGTGTAGCGAGACCTTGAACCAAATAAATAATAAATAATATATTTTATAAAAAAATCTACCAAAAGATGGGCCAGGGAGATAGCTCAGTAGAATAAGTGTTTGACTGGCAAGTGCAAGGGCCTTAGTTCAATCCCTGGTTCCACCAAAAAAAAAAAAAAAAACTACATAACTTGTTTATTTTAAAAGTTCTATATTTCAAAGCTCATGCACCTATGTCGTATTAAGAGCACTACGTGAAATAAGCTCTTAAAGACTTTCACTATAATACAATCATATCAAGATATTGCTTAAATTATTTGCTCAGCTAACAAAATAAAGTTATAATGTTATGAAACAGAAAACACAATAAAACAGAAAGACAATAAATTCAGTAAGAACAAAAAAGAAAACACAAGCACAAAAAGACTCTACCAAGGATACACAAACTCACTATAGGTCTCATCACACACCTCATATGTTATTTCAAAGTAGTATATATTCAGTAACACAAGTCTCTAACATCACACCTTTACTACAATAACACATGAAATAGTAGATTTTCAGAAAATAATGAGTAAGGAGTGAAGAGTTCCAGATAAAATTTTCTGAATCAAATTAAATAATTTTAAGGGCCGGCCAGATAGTTCAGCGCACTAAGGCACCTGCTTAGGCAGGTGCTGGGATCAGGGTTTGAACCCTGCTGGGCAGTGTCAGCCCTGACCCCAGGAGACTGTGGGTGGTGGTACGGGTTTGGAATCCCAGCACCTGGGAGGCTGAAAAGAGGAGAATCACTATGAGTCTGATCTTGTAGTGAGACTGTGTAGACCCTTAAATACATAAGAAAATGAATAAATAAATTTTAATATCCTATAGTTACCTAGAATGTTTTATATTCTATTTGGAGGGAGGGTTACCAAGGATTGAACTCAGGACCCTGAGCTTGCCAGGTAAGCGCTTATTCTACTGAGCTATCTCCTCTGGGTCCAACACCCCTTATTTTCATTATAGAAAATTTCAAGTGTAGTACATAGATGGGTTTGACTATGTGATTCATATGCAAAAAAGAAAGAGAATGATAGAAAATTATTATATGAATTATTAAAAAGATCTATGACTTAGTTCCTATACTGGTTCTACTTAACAGAATGTTAAAGAGAAATGTAAAAGAGATACAAAATGTACATCTGATATTCCATGAGAAATGGCTTTTTTTTTTTGTATTTTAGGGGAAGGTCTACAGGGTGTTCAGGGTCTCACTACTAGATCAGACTCATAGTGATCCCCGTATTTATAGCCTCCCAAGAGCTGGGATTATGGGCGCACACCACCACGCCCATTCTCAATTGCTGTCTCAGCAAGCTCTAGGGGCAGGACAGGCACAGCAGGCCTAGGGATCAAACCCTGGCCCCTGCACCTGCTTGCAGGACCTTTAATCCACTGAACTATTTGGCTGGCCCTACAAATGTCTTTTACTAAGACTTAACAAGTTTTTGTGAGTTTATAGTTCAGTCAAAAGGGAAGGGTAAAATATATTACACCTTGTGAGTTACAAAGACTCACTTTTTGAACTGAAAAATGAGTAAAAGGCAACTATGCTGTATTACTGCCTTACTTCAGTTGGCCAAGCACTCTCATTCAGAACTTACTCAACACATCTGAATGCAACTAGGCATTCTAGTTAAGCAAATAGCTTAGGAAGGGTTCCCTTGCTCCTTGGCAAGTTTAAGAAATCAGAGACATTAGTCCTCCGATGACTTAAAAATACATGCAAGATGAAGCAATGAGGCAGGGGGAGGGACATGAAGAGGAAAAGAGCCACTTTTATTTGTTATTTTTAGTTTCAATAATTTTTTTTTATTTGGTTTTATTCCAACATAATTTAAAGGGGCTTCTGTAATTATAACTATTAGAAAAAATTTTATTGACTATTCTCTAAAAAAAGAAAGGAATTTTTAAAATAATATGAATAAATGTGGTTGTAGGGAAAGGGGAAAATTGATATGAATAAAATAAAGAGAACAGCAAGCAAAAAAAAGGTGGAACACAGAAACACCTGTTGTAAGATCTTGCATAAATTACAATGTGGGCGGTTCATCTTTGACTCTAAGGAAAGTGGGTACAAGATCATGTTACAACATTCTCTTTCTTCATAAGATGTTATTTTAGAAAAATAAGTTCTAGTTTTTACTGGAACTCAGAATTGAATGAAATTTCTTTCTTACCTTTCAATAATACAAAACTGGACAATACACTAGTTTTCTATTCATTTTTACTAAAATTAACAAAAATTTTCATGTTAAAATTTCTTTTAACATTTCAGTACAAGACAGAGTCATAACTAATGAAAGACTTCTGGGAGAATAAGCCAGAAACTCTGCAATTTACTGTATCTGGGTATTTAAACATACACTAAGAATTCCTAGAATCTTTTGCTTAATCTACATTCATTTTCATACTCCAAATTCCTATTCCACTTTCATATCCCAATTCCTATTCCAATAATTATATAGAAAATCTTGAATTTATAATAATGTATATTGCACATACAATATATATATCAAGGAATAACTGGTTGCAGATCAGGCATAGAGAAGATACCACTATATAAGTTCAAAACATAAATGGACCTCTCTTTTACTTAAAAGATACTCTTTCTTCGGTCAGCTATGATCTTGCTCAGTTTACCAACTGCCTGGGAGCCCAATACATGATGATTTTTATTCCTCCTCAGTTTGGCATATGTAACTAGGACAGAGAAATCTAACTCTGTCTTCACATTCATTTTGCATCAATTTAGATTCATGTTCACATATTTTAGAGCATTTCTTTTCTATGTTACTGTAGAAGGGGAAATAGAAAAATTAAGAGTATTTCTATATACCATACAAGAAAAATTAGGAATCCAAAATAGTAGCTTGTCAACTGATAGGTATCTGGATTAAGTACTATTAAAATTTAACAATATAACAAATCTTCATTATAATTGGGTAAGTCTCCTCCCTACCCCCAAAGATGCTATATGCTCCTTTCAGATTATTTTCATGTTCTTGTCTGTTGATTCCCCCATCTCATTTTCAGTTTAGGTCTTCATTACTTCCATAGTGTTTTTCTATTTCATAAAAACTCAGTGCCTTGCCGGGCATGGTGGCACAGGCATGTAATCCCAGCACTCGGGAGGCTGAGGCAGGATTGTTGTGAGTTCGAGACCAGCCTGAGTTACAAAGTGAGCTTAAGGCCAGCCTGAACTGCATAGTGAGACCCTGTCTCAAAAAGACCAAAAAAAAAAAAAAAAAACACAACACTCAGTGCCTATGTAGTCCTATAAAATCTCTCTTTATATAATTCTGTAGCATTCTCTACTTATAGTTAGGTCTCCAGTACAAGATTTTGGGGATTCTTTTTTGTAGTACTACCTGTGAAAAACAAAATGCTGAACATGTAACACAGATTCTAAGTAAATATTAATATAAAGCATTAATAAATTGCTGGCTGGGCATGGTCGCTTATTCCTGTAATCCTAGTTGAAGGGGACAGTGAAGCAAGAAGATAACAAGTTCAAGGCTAGGCTGGGCAATTTATGGAGACCTTGTACCACAATAAGAAAAGGGATGGAAGTGTACCTCAATGGTAGAACACTTGTATATGGAAGTCCCTGGATTCAATCCCCCAAATACCTGAAACAAACTTCCACACATATTTATAATATGGTCATTTGTTCGACATAACTAGATTATTTATCAAGACTATATTCATCACACAAGCCAGAGGCCTTGTATTAGATTTGTGGATGGCATAAAATCAACTTATATTTAATAACCTCATTATTATTATTATTATCTATATTTAAGCTTGTCAAAAACATACCAAGGGCCAGTGAGCTAGCTCGGTGGACTATGTGCCCTGGCACCCCATCCTGCGCAGGCCCCAGCCCTGGGCACGTTGAGCCAGCCACCAAGACCGGGTGTGGTGGCGCATACCTGTAATGCTAGTTTTGGGGAGGGTGAAATAGGAGAATCACTGTGAGTCCAAGCTGCATAACGAGACCCTGTACTAAATACATAAAAATAAAATAAAAAGGAAAACTATCAAAATCCAGATTTTTCAAACTATTATCAGAGCCCAAGTGACTAAAACTTATTAACAGTTGTGTTCAATATAGTTTGATCCACATTTGAACTTATTCCATAGGAATGATGTAGCCTACTATTTAACCATTTAACATGAACTCTTGTAATGCGTCATTTCTGGATTTCCTATTTAATGAAAACTTAAATCTTAGTACTCTTGACAAATTTTTTTCCTATTGCAAAAGGTAGCAATCTTCAAATATGGCTTCTATACAGTTGCTTAACATACTTTCTTACAATATTAAGACCACTCTGACATTTACAATGTGAGAAAGTATATACTTGTGCAAGTCATACTAATAATCAGTGTAGATCAATCATCATTATATTCATTCAGAAAGTTAGACAATAATTAGCATGGTAACATTAGTAACAGCTTTATATTTGTTTACTTCAAAGAACAAAGTATAAAGCATATCCATAATATAAATTACAAAGGTATTTCAACAAATTTAACAAAAGGTAAGAATATGATTCAATTTTCTTCCTTTTCCTTAAAAATAAAATGTTAAAAGCACACCAAAGACAGCTACAAATGTATATACTGTCAGTAATTGCAACATAAGAGATGCACATACAGTCTGTGAGAACACAATACTCATTTTGCTGCAGAAGAACCTACATTGCATAACAATGAGATTTGCTAATGAAATCAACCATCAAACTGAAATACATATGTATTAAACTAAGACCCCAGTGTCATTTTCTTTTTTGCATCATTTGTTCTTTCATTTTTTTCTTGACCCTGTTAGTATTTTGTTTATTGATTTTAAGAAACTATTAGAAAAGCAAAATTAAGACTCCAATATTATAAAGTTCTGCCTTTTATTCATCACACTCATTTTTAATGTAAATTTCAATTGTTCTGCTTTATCAGCACTATTAATATACCTTTAAAAAAAATCAGTGGCTGCAACAGAAGAAACAAAGAAGGTATATTTCTATAGACAATTACTGGGTCAGATCCAAAAAATTTTTCTCAACATTTAACATAAATTCTATATGAAAAATTTTACTGTGTTGTGTTTATTTAATAAGAAATAGGAATGTGGAAATAAATATATCTTAAAGTCACTTTTTAAAATGTATGGACCCATGGACATGGCTCAATAGAATAAGCACTTCCCTGGCAAGTGGAAAAGCCTGAGTTTAATCCCTGGTTCCACAAAAAATAAATAAATAAATAAATAAAATTTATTTATTTTAGTTTTTTTGTACTTTAGAGAAGGGTCTACAGGATATTCATGGTCTCACTACTACTCATACTGATCCACCTGTTTACAGCCTCCCAAGGGACACCCAGTCTCAACTGCCATCTCAGAGTGCCCTGGGATGGGGACAGGAATCGAATCCCCCTGACCCCTGCGCCCACTGAGCTATTTGGCCCGCCCTTAAAGTTACTTTTGTAACGATATAACTCCTATAGCAACTCCTTGAGACACTGTTAAATGAAGAGTGTAGAGCTGATATAACTATTAACACAAAAATTCTGATGTTTATAAATAAAATCATAATTTTCCCCTAAAATGTTTCATCCTTTTGGTCAACAAATGCTGATTACCAGTTTCCACTTATCAAAAATATGTAACCCTAGAACTTCTTTAAGGATTATTATTGAGTTATAATTTTCTCTAAAAGCACAAAAGACCATGAAAATCTTTAATATTATTTATCTTACAGATAAGTATTACTAACCCCCTAGGATCAATTTACATTCCTTTGAGTACAAGCTATTTGACCACACAGCTATCCATCTTATTGGTTGTCCAGGTACACAGATTATATTTTCAATTTACCTGTGCTACAGATAAAATTAACAGCCTAATCCTTAATGATATATAAGTACTACTAATACATTATTATAATAGCTGCAAGAAAAATTATAAAAAGCATTAGTTCTACCAAAAAAAAATCCCAGCCAAGTTCAAGCACAACATTGTATCCTATTTTTATAATACATTAATATCTAACTAAAAACAATATCCTGCAAAAATAACAAAAGGCAATATGAATTATTTTTTGATAGAAAAGTATATCAAATAATTAGATAACTCTCATTAAATAAATTCCCTGAGATTTTTTCACTGGTCTCCTAGCTGTTAAGGATAATACTAAAAATCTTTGGTTGTATGTGGAGCAATTTGCCTGAGTATGTCAGGTTCTAAGTTTGATCTCCAGCACAGCAAAAAATAAAATAATGAATGTCTTAAAGATGATTTTAAGGAAAGAATGGCATAATTCCAGCACAATAGGTAATCTGTAATCAATGTATTTTCCAAAACACCAGAAATTTGTATTACAATGAAAAAATATTAACCAAACTTCTATAAAGAATCACACAATTTTAAAGAAACATCTAAGGAAGCGACAAAATCTTCAGTAGGGCAAAGGATATAATTCTAAAATATGACAGGCTCAAGGTCTTCCTGCTATGCAAAGTGGGGTCCCTACACCAGCAACACTGAGATTACTTGTTAGCAGTACAAAAATCTCAGGCTCCAGTCCAGACTTACTGAATCACAATCTTCTGGGTACTAAAATATAAAATATAAGATGTCATTTAATATGCCTAACAATCTATATGCCAATTACAGTAATTTCTAATCTCCTAAAAGTCCTTAAAAATCATAGTAAAAGAATAAGAAGTAAACCTTTATTCACCATGCCCAAATTCTAATGCCTACCATTTGCTTAATAATCTAAAGTTCTATTAGATGATTTGAAATTTTTGGTTATAAAAGGAGTAAGAAGGAAGTAATAATAGCCTGGCTTTGGAAGAACTTGAGAAATAGTAAAAAAGATAAAAATGAAGTATTTACACTTCCTTGCAAGAATCTAAAGTGTTCCAATAGAAGAGTCCTTTCCTCAAGCTTGTGAAGAAGTACAATATAGCAGAATATAAACAAAAAGCTTCTCTTTGTAGTAGAAGAGGCACTAGCAACTGGCAAGTCATCTGAAGAGACCCCACTGGTGTACTTTCTCAAATACAGTGATTAAAAAAAAAAAAAAAGATCTACTTAAGAGTTTAAAAACAAACAGAAAAACTGTTATGTTAATTACAAAGTTTACTACTTTGTAAGTAAGTAATAAGTCCTAAAATTTATTCTGAGCCAGGTGTGGTGGTGCAGGCCTGTAATCCCAGCACTTGGGAGGCTGAGGCAGGAGGATTGTTGTGAGTTCGAGAACAGCCTGAGCTACAAAGTGAGCTTAAGGCCAACCTGAACTGCATATTGAGACCCTGTCTCAAAAAAAGACAAAAATAAATAAATAAATAAATTTATTCTGTACTGTTTTAAATAAAGAACACTGGATTCAGTCTATGTATTTTTTTTTCTAATTTAAATTGATGTTTTCCTAAACTGATCTAAATGATGAAGTTTCAGTGGTACTGTCTTAATTATGGATCTATCATATACAAGGAATTATAATTAAGTATATAAGACAAATATAGATAAATGGAAAAGGTACTCTACTTAATATTTCAGAAAAATAAGACAAATATATAGTCACAATAAGTGCCATAAGAGTGATATAAGTAAAGCACAAAAAGAAACTGAAGATGTCAGAAAAGGTATGAGGAAAAGGTTACATATGAAATAGGAAAAAAAAGGTTACATATGAAACAGGCCTTGAAAATTGTGTAATGAGGCCAGCAAGATAGCTCAGCAGTCTAAAGCGCCTGCTTAGGTAGGCACAGGAGACCATGGTTCAATCCCCAGCAGACATGTTGTGCCAGCCCCGTCCTCAGGGTGGGCTGAGCCAGCTCAAAGGAAAAACAAGAAAGAAAATTGTGGAAGAGTTTAAGTGTCACAGATAGTTAAATGAGGAATCTAGGAAAATCAGTATCCAAAGTGGAAGGAAAGCATACACACTTAGGACAAGAATGTGAAAAACACTGAATGTATTCCGTGAATCCCTTAAAATGGTTCCAAGCTCTCTGATAACTAGGATCACGATATTTTCATTTTATATCAATGCCACCTATAAAACTCAAATGTTGATATGCCTACGTAAATTGTAAGAACTCATTAAATATTTATTATTTGTATGAATCAAATACATGAAAACAATATAGAATGCTTAGTACCTAGGATACTATAAAAACAGTGGAAAAGAAGTATGGCAAAAATATGGTTTAGAGCTTTACCAAAAATGATTCTGCATAACACATTAAGGTTTTTTGAATGAACACTACAATGGTAAAATACATTACAAATATTAATCTAACAGTTTTAAGTGGGACGAACAAAGGAGGAAATATCCAATCAGGGTATTGCAATATTTGGTCTATTAAATAGTTTAAGTGAGAGTAAGGTTCTCTATTAAGGCTATGGTAGGAGAGTCACAAATGAAAAGATGAATATGAAAGCTTGAATCCAAGATGAATCTATTTTTTTGTACAGCAAGAAGCAAAACCTATATTGTTGAAGAAAAAAATCTGTTAACTTCATGAAAGGTTCTATACAAAAGAAGTATAAAGATAAAAATTGATTTCCAAACATGTAGAGCAAGACATCTTTTTGCATCAGTGGTGTCACCGAGTAGAATGACTGTACAGTGGTAGTATTTGGTAAAGTGAAACTGCCATGTATCCTACAGCACAGCAATTGGACTTCTAGATACCTACCCTAGAAAAGTTTCCAAATGTAAGCACAAGGAGTCATGTGTAAAAATGTAAATTGTGGGCCAGGGAGATGGCTGAGTAGAATAAGTGCTTGCCTGGCAAGCACAACGGTCTGAGTTCAATCCCCAGTTCCACCAATAAATAAATAAATGATAGATAGATAGATAGATAGATAGATAGATAGATAGACAGACAGACAGACAGACAGACAGACAGACAGACAGACAGACAGACAGATAGATAGATAGATAGATATGTAAATCGCAAGCTGGGGATATAAAGCTCAGCGGTAGAGTATTTGCCTAGTATACATCAGGACTGGTTCAATTTCTAGCAGCACACACACAAACCCAATTATATGTATATGATTCTGTAAATATTGGTAAATGAATAACTAGAAGCAATCCATTTTGTGATGATATTATAGTAACAGTTAAGATGAATGGACTAGAGATATACATTTAACATGGATATATACCTTTAGTATGCCAAAACAACAACATGAGGGATATGAAGGTTTTGTTTGTATTTCTTTTATCATTTTGCTTAGAGAATAAAAATCTAATATGTAACCATGAAGTAAATCAATCATGAGTGAAACAATAATTATGAAAGGCCAATGAAACAAACCCATTGAAAAGGTAGACTGATAAAAATCAAAAAGCTGAATGAGGAAGTGAAACATCTTGGAGATGGGTGGAGAAGTACAAGAAAAAAAGTTTCAAAAAAATTTAATTTTTAAGTAATTACCTATTTACAGGAAGTTGAAAAATAGTATAATGAAATATCATACTTTTACCATTCATTTTCCCTAAAGTTTATTATACCTTACATCATGATAGAAGGTATAATATAGCTTTAAAACGGGGAAGCTACTGGCATGGTATTGTATGCCTATTATCCTAGCTACTTGAGAGAATGAGTCATGAGGCTCATCAGATTGGCAATTTAGAAAGAGCATCTCTCAAAATAAAGTTTTTTAAAATGGCTAGAGGTGTATCTCAACGGCAGAGTGATTGCCCAGCATGATTCAGACCTGGGTTCAATCCCTTGTGGGTTAAAAAAAGTAAACTCAAATACATATGTGTGATTGATTCCTTATGATTCTGTCACGTGTATATTTGTATAACTAACACTACAATCAAATTTTATCACTAGGAACATATCTCTCATGCTACTCCTTTACAATCATATGAAAGCCCCTTTTCCTCCAACATCTCTGGCCCCTAGCAGCCATTATTTTGTTCTCTATTTCCAAAATATTGTCATTTGAGGTATTACAAAAATAGGAACAAACAATATCCTTTTACACTGACTTTTCTCATTGCAATACCTTTACTACCATTCAGGTTGTAGTACATCTCCATACCTTTTGGTGAGTTGTACTCTACAGTATGAATGTACCACCACATTATGTTTAACTATTTACCTACTGAAGTCCTTTCAGTTATTTCCCGTTTTTAGTTTCTATGTAGATATAATATTTCATTTTTATTGTATAAATTCCTAAGAATGTGGTTGCATATATATGGTTAGTACATTCTCAGTCTTTTTAAATAAAGTACCAAAATGATTTTCAGAGTAGGTGTGGCATTTGTACATTCCCACCAATAATGTATTAGAATCTAATCTTTTTAAATTTCAGCTGTTGTGACAGGTATAATAATAAAAATTTCACTTTTGAATTTTACTGATTGATGATGAGGATAAACATCTTTGGGAAGGTACTACTGGGGATTAAACCCAGGACCTTAAGCATATTAGATCAACTATTCTAGTGCTAAGCTATATCTCAGCTCAAGTCATGTCATTTCAGAAAGAGGTCTGATTTCCCAGACTGACCTCAAACTTGCAATCACCTGTCCAAGTAGCAGGGGATTATAGGTGTGCAACAACAAGCCCAGCTGAACATCTTTTCATGGATTCATCTGATATCTTCATATACACTTTGTTGAAATAGCTCCTCTTGTCTTCTGACCATTTTTCTAATTGAACTATTTACAGTTTTATTGCTGTTTCATAAACTTTTAAAAATATCCTAAATATTGTATCAGATATGTGTTTTTCAAATATTTCTTCCCAGTATATAGTTCATTCTTCTAGCATCTTAAAAGCATTTTTTTTTTTTTTTTGGTGCCAGGAATTGAACTTTGGACCTTGTGATTGCCAGGCAAGCAATATACACTGAGCTATACAGCTCCTTTTAATAATTGTTTGTTGGTACATTTTAGATATACATAATTATCATATTCATCACAGGGAATTTGTGCTTATACATGATATATTTTGATTCCTCTTTTTTTCCAAAACCCCTTTCCTCTTATATTTCCCTCCCCATTTACAAACTTTTTTCCCATTTTATCCCTTTTAAAAATAGTTTTAAATGTAGTTTTGCAGAACAAATGTCCTCAATTTTGATAAAGAACTATTCATATTTTTTCTTTTATAAATCCCATTTCTGTATCTTAAGAAGTCTTTACCAAGTTCATTATTGTAAAATTTCCCATGTTTTCTCTTAAAAATTATATAGTTCTACATTTAAATCTATAATGCAAATAGGTTCAGAAGTAGAGAAAATTATGAATTCATAAATCTTTTCATCAGAAGACCTTTAATTACTTAGTCACGTTCATTTCAATTTTTACTAAATATCTAAACGAAGTTAGTAGGCACTTAACTATATAAGGTATGGAACAGAGAGTAGAAAAAACATAAATACATATTTTCATTCGATTGGTTTAGATGTTGTGATAAATTCATACACAAATATATCTGGCTTACCTAAGAAGATCTTCAAAGTACTTTATAGAAGAGTAAAATCTGTTCTAATCCTGTTAAGAATGGAAAATTAGTCGACTCAAAAGGAGAAAGCTGTATCAGGAACAGCTAACAGTACTGGTTAAGGAAGAAAACTGTAAGAAAATATAAATGGTTTTAAATTTAGAAAGCATTAAGTATGAGATTGAGGTATAATTTTAGCTGTAGGCACAGGATAGACTGTGAAAGATTACATATGCCCTATAAATGAGATTAATTCTATAGTGACTGAAAGCTGGTAAAGGATTTTAAGTAGGTGAACGACCTGGTTAGATTTGTGATGTCAATTAAATCATTACAGAGATGATGATAAACACGGACATAGCAAGACTATATACAAAGAAACCAGTCAGCTATTGCAACAGCCCAGGTGAGATATGATACATGCCTACATTAAGATTTCGGCTGGATAAATAATGGATGGATTTGAGAAACATTTAGAGATAGGAAGGAATAAAGGGAGAGCAACCTTTACAGAAACAGCAGGTATAGAGAGATACTCTTAAGAATGTAGAGAAGTTATAAAACAATACCTGTGGAAAAACCTTTTACTAATCTATAGTTAACCTACAGAATGTCTAATACAGTTTACCAAAGAGGAAAGGAAAGCTCAAATAAGATGATTTTAAAAATACATTAGCACATTAAAATATGCTCATTTGTTAAATAAAGCAAACCTGTTTAACCTTAATCCTGTCTTCCAAATTTATTTGGCCACAGACCTTTTTGTGTAATATACCATACAAGCAATAATGTACCAAAACTACTTAAGAGACAATTGGTTTGATAGCAGAATGGGCTTTAGTTTGCTTGAGAAACATTTTCCCAATCTATTCTTCAAAGAAGACTTAACTAATGGTTACATCAAACCCTTCTGGCTTCATTGTTAGCCTCACTCATCACTCACATAACTTTGGCCACACTGGTTTCCACTGAGCCATCTCTCCAGCCCTCCTTATCACTGTAAATGTGCTGAACATAATTTCCCTCAGCGCATTAACATTTAGTGTTTTCTTTGGAAGAGTGCTCACCTATAATCTTTATGACTTGATCCCTACTTCCTTCAGATCTCTGCTACATTATCATCTTATTAAAGAGGGCTTTGATAGCCACTCTACAACAAATGTTAACTTATACTCTTGACATGCATTACCCTTAATTTGCTTTATTTTTCTACATAATATTGGTTGCTATCTAACACATTAAATATTAACTTATTTATCTCTTTTCCTAATAACATATAAGGCCTATCAGTTCAGAGTCTTTGTTTTGTCCAGTACATTATCCTTAGTACTTGTGGGTAAATAGATACTGACTAATTAATTCTTGAATAATTTATGATCATCATTTAACCTCTATCCAAGTATATTTACCTCATATTACAGTACATAGTAGATGAAATAGTTACATATCAGTATATCAAACTATATAAGTGGTAATTCCATTATGATGTTGCGATCTCTATTTTTATATTTACATTCTACATATAATATCTGACCCCCCCAAAAAATAATATCTGACCAGTTTTACTGTTTAAAATAAAATTTATGTCAAGATTTTAGAAGCTTTCAAATATTTCTCTTTATCAAAAACAACTATAAAATTATATAATTTTATCTTTTTTATAATTTTATCTTAAGAAAGCCCACAAACAAACATTTTGTATAACTATTGTTATGTATTTCTCTCTAACTGCACTTCTTTAGACACTGGCTATGAAAATTCTATAATCTGAAGTAAAGAATGCAGGAACTTTAACCCTGTAAAGTAAAGGGTCATTTTTTTCCCTTTCTATAACTTTCATAACTATCCAGTGCTATAATAGGTTTTATGTGTATAATGTAATTTTCAATTTTAGCTAAGACATTATTTTTAATTTAATTTAGCTGTTTATTGAACATACTATATAACATTCCCATAGGGACATAAATTCCTCCAAAAACTGAAATAAATTCTCACTAACACATGGTCCAATTTTTTCAAAATATTTCAGAGTACAATCCATAAAGCCTTAGATATTTTAATAATGAAATGCAACAATTTAATTGTGTTGCTCCCCACCCCATTGTATGGCTGATAAGAGTTATACTTCACTTCTGGCTGTTTAACTTTCAGAAAGAACTTTAGCATATGTACCTAGCCCAAGAAAATATAAAAATTTGCCCTAGCAAATATAACAATTCAAAATCTGAAGTACAGATTCTACTGAATGTAGGTTGCTTTTTCATATAATTACAATGTGGAAACAAGTCAGGGGCCATCTGTATACTGCTATTGGTTAAAGTTCATGAAAAGGTTACTAAGGAATAAGAACATACCTTTGTATACATCACTTTATAATTCAACTTCATATCTCAAAAAAAACTTTCCTTACAGCAGCCTAATGATGTCAGATTAAAATGAAAATTTTGAAATCCTTCTAATAAAAATACTTGTAATTAAATAATAAGTAAAAGACTCTAGAATTATCTAGTCTCTTTACACAGCTGTCATGAATAAGTAAGTGCATCATGTGATAGTCTACTTTTTATTTAAAGAAATTTTACCTTAAAAAATAAAGATATCTATAAGTGTAACAAATTCTAATATAATAGCCATTAATTTGCTAAGTAGTCTTCGTTAAATCACACTCTGTGCCTTGGGGAGTAAAATAAATGGATCAGATTTTCAACACACTTTCAAGATTTAATATTCTGTGATTCTAAAACAAATTGTTTTCAAATTCCATGCAATAGTTTTACTCTTCCAAACCAAATGCAAAGTATTTGATACCAAGAACACAAGATTTCTTAAAAGCACAATTTTTTAAAATGTATTTAGCACAGGGTCTACAGGGTATCACTACACAGATCAGCCTTGTAGTGATCCTCCTGTTTTCAGTCTCCCAGCACTAGGATTATAGGTGTGTGCCACCAGGCCCAGTCTCAATTGCCCTCTCAGTGTGCCCAGGGTAGGGCCCAGCACAGCATGCCAGCAATCAAACCCCAGTTCCTGCATGTGCCTAAACAGGGCTCTTTAATCTACTGAACTATCTGGCTGGCCCTCTTAAGTCTTTAAAAAGTACACAATAAAGTATGTTTTTATGTTTCTTCATAGATGCAGCACCTCAGTTTGCAAAACTGTGATAACTACTATTTATCCACTTTAAAAGAATAAATACAGAGGATAATTTATACATCATAGAAAAGATTCCTGAATACTAGAAGGTCACAGTCTATGTGCTGGACCACTAGCAAAATATGTATGTGTTCCAAATCTGCCATTTTTCTTCCTTGACAAAGACTCCATCTGCTACTGAGTCATTTACAGCCTCCAAGTCAGAATATCAATGATTTCCAACAATTCTGCAAGCTTGCTTTCACCTTGATATCACCTCTGTAATACATCTATAGCAGATAATACATATATTCACAACTACAAGAACGCAGCCCAATTCACCTAAAAGGTAGTTCAGATGACTTCTAATGTATCATTTATATTCATGTGGAACTGCAAAAAGAATTTTATGGTGCATAAATTCCTTTAATTTTTATTGTATTACTTATATACCTTAAATCAGATATAATCATAGTACTTTAAAAAGGTGGTACAAGGTAATTTTCAAAATAGCTTAATAACAGCAATATTGTATCACGTTTTGGTTTAATACAATTGGCTACAAACTTTCTCTCTGTGTGTCTATGCCCCTTTTTTTGTCCTTGTTATCTTTGTCTGTCTCTGTGTCTGTCTTCTTCTGTAGTGCTGGGTAACAAACCCATAGGGCCCTGTACAGCTTATGTAAGTAGTATACCACTGAACTACATCTCCAGCCCCTCACAACTATATTATTTGAGGATTAAACCTAGGAGTTCATAAACGATAGGCAAAAGCTTTTTATCATGGACTTACATGATAAAATATTTTCAGATTTGCTAAGTTGCTTAGGTTGGCCTTAAAGAGAACTTGCAATCCTCTTACATCAGCCTCCTGAGTACCTGGTATTGTAGATATGTGTGTGCGACTCTGCCTCTTCACGATTACAAAAATTTTCAGTTCATAGAAATTGAAAGCATTAAAACAGAAACGTTAATAAAATTTCTAGTTTCGCATGCTAGCGTTCTTAATATTATACACAGAGAAATCCATTAAACATTAGCATTAAAACAAAACAAAACAAAAGAGGGCTGGCCAAATAGCTCAGTAGATTGAAGCACCTGCTTAGGCAGACACAGGGGTGGAAGTTCAATCCCCTGGCCTGCCTTGAAAGCCCTGCCCCGGGGCATGGTGAGAAGGAGATAGAGACTGGGTGTGGTGGTGGGCACCTGTAATCTCAGCACTTAGAAGGCTGTAAACAGGAGGATCACTATGAGTCTGATCTACACAGTGACACCCTATACACCTCATCCTAAATACAAAAAAAAAGAATTTTCAATTAAAGTTTATCTCCCCTTATTTTCTGTTTAAAATAGCCTTAGAGATAACACCAAGAACAATTAAACAGCTTTATTAATTTTAAACAATATTAATATGATATTTAGTCATGAATATCAGTGAAAGTAGATATACATTCTTTACCTAAAATATTATTTTTTCTCAGAAAGGTAATGGCTTTCTACCAGGCCTACTAATGTGCAAAGTATGATGAGTAGTATGAGTTTAAAACAGGATTTTTGGTCTCAAGTTTGGGAAACAATAAATTTACCCATTCATTAAAAAGTATAAAAAAAAGTATAGGCATTTGTCTAAAAAATCAAGGCACTTTATGGTTAGAAAATATAGTCTAAAATTAGAAGTTAGTGGTATAAATCTACCTACTACTTTGCTCTGAATTCTCCAAACACTAATACTTTCAGGAAAACAATTTTTCATTTGTAAATTGAAATGAGTAGAAAAAGTGACATCTAAAGTTTTTTCCTGGGCCGGCCAAATAGTTCCGTGGACTAAAGCCCCTGCTTAGGCAGGTGTGGGGACTAGGGTTTGACCCAGAGTGCTGTGCCAGCCCTGCCCCTGGAGCAAACTGAGACAGCGAGTGAGGCTGGTGGCATGTGCCTGCAACCCTAGTGCTTGGGAGGCCGACGGGAGGGGCACTGCAGGTCCGATCTGTGTAGAGAGACCCTACAGTCCCTGCACTAAGATACATTAAAAAATAAAGCCTTTTCCTGCTATAGCATCTATGATAATATGATCACATGTGTCTGCATGTCAAATGATTACAGACACTCCCTGATCTTAGATTTTTCAAATTATTTTCCTTTTAGGCCACTACTGAGAAAGAAATGCAAGTTGAGTTAGATCTTGAAGGATATACACCATCTGAATATACAAGAAGAGTTTGGAAAAAAGTTTCCAGGAAAAAAAGATTAGTATAAAGATGTGAAAAACAAAATCATTATCTTGGATATGTTAATGTAGCAATGTTATCCACAATGAGTAAGAAGAGACACGACACTGGATACAGAGAAACTAGTAAGGAAACTAATACAGCTATCTATGTATGAAATAAATAGCATAATAGTGAGAATTAAAGAAAACAAAGGATGTGAAAGACATTAAATATAGATTATAGGTACTTTTAAATTTTGATATCTGGAGTCAGAGGAGAAAGACTGATCCTCAGTAAAGAGAAGAGTTTATATATTGATGTGGGACACTGTGATACTATTAGGAGAAACAAGCATGAGATGTGATCCTCTTTCTAAAACAATAGGGAAAACAAAACAGAGTGCATTAAAAAGAAATAAAGTAACTTACTTTTCAGAAAAGGAATACTGGATTCACTAACACACTGACGCCACAGACTCTGTATTGAAATATCTGTGTAACACAGAAAACAACAACAACAAAAACATACTTCACTCTAAGGTTTAATTTTTCCTAAATGAGAATCCTGGACTTCAATACATTTTAATATTCTCTTCAGCTTTATATATTTCAGTTTCTCCCTAAACTTGAAGTTGTAAAGGCAGGTGATCTTTTGAAACAGTCTTAACTACCAATTTCTGTACTCATGAAAAGTTAAAAACTGCAAGGTATTTCATCCAGACAGAAAAACAAAAATTATTACTTTTATTCAGCGATTACGAGTGATAAAACAAGTGGCATAAAATTAAAGCTAGAATCAGCAATTTAAAAGTTAACCCTGCAATCGCTTCTTGGCCTTTTGGCTAAGATCAAGTATAAAAATTAACCCTGCATTACTATTCATTGAATAGCCTTTAATAATAACTAGGACAATTCTGCATACTAATTCCTCATAATGCAAAGTAAAACTTATTTATTCTTAGGACATGATAACAAACATATAGGATGTTAATGAAGTCTGTTTCTGGAGGTATGTATAAAGAAAATAAGTAAATCCATTTTTTATAAAACATTAAATTACAATTTACATTCTGAAATAATTTTTATTATAAAACACTGAAAGTAGAAAATAATCTAATTTTTATAGGAAAATAATTAAATTTAGCAAATTTATAAAAGGACATTAACTCTCAATATTTTGCCTTTTTTTCATTAAAAAGTATGCTGAAAAGGTCAGAGAGATAGCTTAGTAGCTTAAGCATCTGCCTGACAAGCACATGGTCCTGAGCTCAAACCCTGGTACCAATGAAAAAGTACACTGGCAACAAATAATTAAAACTGACACATCAAAACTTCACTTAATTCTTCATAATTATCATTATGCTCAACTAAAGACATAAATTATCAGGAACTATCCATGTTCAAACATAATAAATTCTTATTTGGGGAGAAAATATTTTGTTACATTCATGGACTTAGATCCCCCAAATCACTTACTTTTTATTACAATACACCATTAATTTATTTAAAGTATTTGATGGCTTAAATATTATTCTATTTTGCTAATTAAATCCAGTATGCAATCACAGTGGAGTGCTCAAAATAAGACAAAGTAGATTAACGATGGTTAGTGTTATCTACAAAAATGATATAATTTTAAATTAAACCCAGTTTTTAAAATATGAATATTCTTTCTATTGTTAACATTTAACTAAAATTAAATTAATAAGTTTTTCAACTTTTATAGGAAAACCTATGTTATGAAGTGGTCTGGAGCTATTGATTCTTTAGCCAGTATTAAGGATATCTGCATGGCAAAAACATAAATGATTTACTGCTGCAATGGTGATTCGGTAATTGGTCCCAAATTCTTATATATTAACTTTTTATCTTTAAATGACACACTAGAAAAAATAATATAAAATAACTGATTCACAATATATGAAATTATCCTGTGCTGGGGAGATGGCTCAGTGGAATAAGCACTGCCCTGGCAAGTACAATATATGAAATTATCCTATATAGTGCCTGCTTATAACCCAAGAACTCTGGTAGTCTGAGCAGAAACCTGGGCAACTTTGACACTTAGCAAGACCTTGCCTCAAAAAAGAAAAAGAAAAAGAAATAAAAAGGGCTGGAGTTGTACTTCAGTGTGAAGTTCCTGGGTTTAATCCCTAATACTACCTACTCTTCACAAATAAAATCGGCTAAAGGAATATGTACTGTAAGAAAATTTAAAGGCTGAAATTCTAACACTGTGAACAGATATGCATAAATAAGGTAGTTTCATCTACAAGGAGCTCACAATTCAGTATTTAAAAAGAAATTCTCAAAGAGCTTCATAAAATGCTTTGAAGTGTTCATATTTTTAAATGGGCAACAGTATATTTAAACTTCCATTTCAATAAATAAGATAATATTTCTTAGTAAGAAAAAAATAACAGGCAGAAAACCACAAAAGCATATAATACCAGATTAGAATGTTCAATCCTTGTATTACACAGCTGAACACTGATATAATAAAGATGACTTTTTTTAAGGTGGGAGGAATCAACCCAGGACAAACAGCCCAGGTAGGCCTTTTAATTTTTTCTTTTTAAGATAGTTTCTTGCTAAGGCCCAAGCTGGCCTCCAACTTGAGATTCCCCTGCCTCAGCCTTCAAAGTAGCTAAGATTACAGGCATGGACAACTACAACTAACCTGGGCTGATATGTTGGTTTTGATGCTTTTACAATTTTTAATTTGTTAAAGAAGCATGACATACTAATAGGGCAATAAAAACCACCGAGGGACATAAAATGACAATTTGGCAAATTCACTTCAAAAATATCTTCACAAAATTTCTGAATTTATCTTACATAAATCCTTAAACAATAGATCAAGATGTTAATCTATACCTAATAAACAAAATAAAAATTGATTTTAAAATACTGCTATCAGAATACTGAAGAGCAAAGCCACCCTAGGATCCACTGACAAATAAGTGGATTTAAATAAAGCATAGTTAGGGCCAGCCAGATAGCTCGGAGACTAAAGCGCCTGCTTAGGCAGAGTGCAGTGGCCCAGGCCTACCTTGTCAGCCGCTTTCCCGCCCCATGTACACTGAGATAGTGATTGAGATTGGGCATGGTGGTGTATGCCTGTAATCCCAGCGCTTCTAGGCTGCAAACAGGAGAATCACTGTGAGTCCCAACTACAAGTCCCATCTACATAGTGAGGCCCTTAAAAAAAACAAAGTGTAGTAAATATATACATACATGCACAGAGGAATATTGTTCAGCTCTGAAAAGAAAGACATTCTGATTCATAACACATTGACGCACAATGAAGACATTATGCTAAGAGAAATAAACCAGTGACCAAAAGAGAAATGTTTATTTTTCCACTTATTAAGAGACGCTTAGCACAATAAAATGAATAGAAACACAAAATAGAGTGGTGGTTTGCAGGACATAGGGAAAAGAGGGAATGTTCCTGTAAATGTGAGTGTTTGAGTTTTACAAGATGAAAAGATTCTGTAGATGAATGGTGGTGATGAGTGCACCACAGCGCAAAGATACTTAGTACCACTGAAAGAAGCACCCCCCCCCCCCAGGGTGTCTGACTTCCTGAGCACAGAGTCTCATTCTTATGCACTGGAGAGGAGAAACTTTAGTTTTCTAGGTGGAAGAACTGCTCCCTGATTATATGAGGGGAAACAGATGTGTCAGATATATGTAGCAACTTCCCACAATAGTGTAATCATTATGTACTTGCAATGTATTTAAAAACTAAACAAAAGAAAGAATGAGACCTGAAGAATCTAACTGGCTAAACAGATACTTCAATTTTAATGAATACTTAATAAACATCAGACATTTTTATGAAGATTTTACATGTTGTTTCATTAGTACTTGAAAATATTTCCCTGCATTTGTGCTTTCTCTTTAGGTACCTGTGTAGACCTTATGTAATTTAACTGTTTCTTGTCCACCAGATTTACAAATCACTGTAAATGCATCATTTTCTCTATCATCATATTGCTTATTCCAGTTGCACTGACATTAATCTTTTGTCATTCTGATGTGTCTTATTTATGAGTGTACCTCCTGAGAGGAAGCATGATATATTGATATTGGGGTTTTCAAACAAGGAAAAGATTAACCTTCCAGTCCAAGACCATTAGAAGATGCTGTCATCAGCTCAGAAATAAATTCCCCCTTTTTCTATTTTTAAGGAGAATATAAATAATTTTAAAAAATAGAAATGATACAGAATTTCACTAAACAAGATGACAGGAATTCAACAAGGGTTGTTACACTGCAGATTGTGGTCTTCAAATTAGTTGTTCAGATTGCCAGATACAAGCATGCAAAATTAGTTAAAATTATGAAAAATTAAAAAGGACAGAAAGAAGAAAAATTTAAGCATTAACTGCCCCTTTTAAAAGACCAACAGGGATGGGGAGATAGCCCAGTGGCTTAAGCACCTACCTGGCAAAAGACAAGCAGTACAGATACCTAAGCTATCCTTTGGGTATGTGTATATATATATATATTTTTCCCCCTTTCTTCCTTTTCTCTCCTTCCCCTCATCCCAGTTGCTCCTTCCTGTTGACCAGTTTGTTTGTTTGTTTGTTTTTCTTTTGAAGCCATTTTCTGGTCATGTCACTCAGGCTGGACTCAAACTCTGGGGCTGGAACGAGCCTCCCACTTCAGCCTCCCAACTAGCTCAGACTTAAAGATGGGCAGTACTGCACCTGGCTTCAGTGCCCTACTTACGATCATGTTCCTTTGCTCTCAATAAACAAAGCATCAAAATTTGTTATGAAGCCTTATCCAACTTTTTTTGGGAAGTCCTGAAGATCAGACTTGGGACCTGCTGCACGTGCAAGCACTGGCACATCCCCAGCCCTACTATCATACTTTAAGTACTTTTATCTCCTTCCCATTTCATGTAAATTCACAAATGGGGAGGACAAAAGCTTAGACAAACAGAAGGGGAAAAGGGCAATACAGACATTCTCAACTTACCAACTGGTTATAAACCCATCGTAAAATGAAGATATATTAAATAAAAATGCATTTAATAAGAAGTGTGGGGCCAGCCAAATAGCTCAGAGGATTAAAGTGCCTGCAAACAGGTCCAGGGGCCCGGGGGTTCAATTCCCAGGTCTGCTGTACTGGTCCCTCCCCCAGGGTTCATTGAGACAGCAACTGAGTCTCGGCATGGTGATATATGTCTATAATCCCAGCTCTTGGGAGGCTGTAAAAAGGCAGATCACTACAAGTGATTTAGTAGTGAGACCTGAACACCCTGTAGACCCTTCCCTAAAATATGAAAGAAAGATGTATGGCTGAATAATACCACAAATGTTCAAATACAAAATTATTATAGCAAACAATGCAATATTATTAACTTCCCTCAAAAGATTCCACCTCATTTCAAACACACTCACATTTTTGCCACTCTAAGGGGCAGGGCACAGGTGTTGAGACAAGGTTTGCTATGTAGTTCCAGATGGCCTTCAACTCACTATACAGCCCAGGATGGCCTCAAACTCATGGCAACCCTTTTGTCTCAGTGTCTGCATTGCTAGGATTGGACTTGTGCATCATTATGACCAGCAGCATTCTTGCCACTTCGTGAAGCAGTTCTGGAAGTTTTCTTTCGTTAGTGACTTTAGTTGCACTGCTATAGCAACCTCAATATTCTGAACTGACTTTGAAAAATTTACCTTTCATGATCACCAGCATTTTAACTTTGATAAAGAGTCAGATTCAGTCAGTCACTGCCAGATTCAGCAAATAAGGTGGATAGGGTAACATCTTAATGTTCTTAACAGTCTGCTTTTCCACTAGATAACACTCAGAAGCAGCACTTACCATTTTTTTGATTGGATCTCGTAAAGAGTTATGAAAGTGGATTTCAAGAGCTTCTTTAGGAAGTGGCCAAAATAATGAGCTAAGTGTCTGAATAGAGGGGAATATTTGAGAAGGGTTAATGGCAATATATCTATCATTATACATTTAAGCACTTACAGGATGTTTTGACCACACCTCTTTAGCTAACCTAAAGAATGTTGAAATTTAACAGTACAGTGCACTATAGAGTACAGTGTTTATCCTTGTGATCTTGTGGCTGACTGGGAACTACACCTTGCTGCCACAAGAAAAAGTCAAACTTTAAAGTTCACTTTTTGGACAATTCACTGTATACATTTCATTTATAGTTTTATACAGTCTTAAAATGAGTGGGACTTTTCTTTTTTTATTGTATTTGGTACAGGGTCTCACTATGCAGCTTAGATTGGTAGTGACCCTCTTGTTTTTAGCCTCCCCAGCACTGGGATTACAGGCATGCACCACCACACCTGGACTCATCCCATCTGGGGGTGGGGCCGGCATGCATGTGGGGCCTGGGATAGAATCTCTGTCCCTGGCTTGCCTAATCAGGTGCTTAGTCTGCTGAGTTATCTTGCAGGCCTGGCACTGCTTTTCTACTTGAGTCATTTATAACCAAAGCAAAATAACCTAAGTAATACAAAGTATTAAAATACAGCATAAAGATACAAAAACAGACATACTACTTCTAGTTAGGAAATGAATTACTATGTTACTTTTTTTTTATAATTGACAATAGTGTTTAGAGAATCACACAAACATAAATCACTGATTTGCATGAAATATATAAATTTGTAGCAAAGCTTCCTAATTATAAAAAAATTATCAAATAATGCACAAATTAATGTTCATTTCACTCTTATGTTATATTCCTGGATCCTTCACAAAGTTATTTGAGGTAAAAACAAAAACAAAGGAAATGAAAACAGGAATTCAGAATCACTAATGTTATCAAGGAGGGAAACAAATAATTGAATGGGTGTTGCTCTGTATTAAAAGCAAAGGTAAAAACTGTAATGGAATCCTGATAAACAAGAGCCTGTGTATAGTAACAGAACAACATAGTTTTCACCCTGCCCTGAGAAATTCAGTACCTCTTGCTTATTTCACTATGTAGCTAGAATCATAAACCTTTTAAAAAAATTTATTTTTATTACTGAATCATGTTTTTTTTGTTTTGTTTTTTTGTTTGTTTTGGTGGCTGGCTCAGCCTACCCTGGGGGCAGGGCTGGCAGGGAATGTGGTGCTGGAATTGAATAATGGTCCCTGCCCTGGCTTAAGCTTGCCTAAGCAGGTGTTTTAGTCCGCTGAGCTATCTCATCAGCCCTGCATCATTTATTTTTGCATATGTGAAGTCAGAGATTGAATCCAGGGCTAGGCTATACTGCCCCACTGATGCTGCCAGCCCTATAACCCTTCTGAGGACATCTGCCTATCGTGCACCTGTTCCCCCTGCTAACAGTAGTCCAACCTCACTGGCACAGCATTCTCTATTTTCTCAGGTAATGGCTTGCTCCTTCTATTGATTCATTAAAAGTGTGTCACCTTATCAACAAGATCACACACACACACACACACAACACACACACACACATATACATACATATATATCTGTAGATGTATCTATCTATATATCTATGTGATTTGTCTATAGATAGATGCCCTAAAGTCTATCACTTTCCCTGTATATAGGATCTTATTTTCTTTCTCTACTCCCTTGAAATTCTTATTGATATTTAAGAATATTTATGTTTATGGTTGCTTTTCTTCTCCCACTAAAAGGTGAATTTATAACAGAAGGAACTCTGTCCTAATGACTACAATGTTTCCACAAGCAGACCAGTGCTGTGAGACCACAGGATGCATACTGCAACAAGCTGCCATCCAAAGGTCTAAAAGCTTGGCCATTACTGATCTAGACAGTCGAAGCATGTATGTCACCATCCTGCATACATTTGTTGAATGAATAAATACGAATGAATGAAAGGCTAACAATTCTAAGACAACTCTGCATTTGCTATCCTGCTTTATGTCTCTTCCCTTACTATCAATATCATAACTGAGGTATACAAAAATAAAAAATAAGACAGACTGCAAATATGTAAACTGATTTCAGAATAACTCATAAAATTACCTTGGAACAAACAGTGTGTCTTAGTTTTCTGTGACTATAATAAAATAGTAAAGATTGAGTAAATTATAAACAACATAAGTTTATTTGGCTTGTGGTTCTGAAGGCTGAGAAGAACATGGTGAAGGGGCTGCATGTGTGAGAGGGCCTTCTTGGTGCACCGGAACTCAGTGGGAGGCATCCACTGTGTGGTTTTGACTTGGCTTTTCGATTTACCTGGGGAATTGTTAGAGCACACTTCTAGGGGCACTTGGGTGGGCCCTTTTCTCCCTGCCACTGTTTACCTGGTCTGCTTCCTGGCTGCATAAGCTCATCATTTTGGTTCTACCAAACCTTTCTATCATAATGCTTCCACCTTAGAGCCAGTAGTCTGGGACTGGATCCTCTTAAAATATGAACTAAATTAACGCATTCCTGCTGGCTTAAACCACTGGTGCACGCAAATAGCAGAGTTCATATTTTTTTCTTTTCTTTTTTTTTTTTTGGCAGAACCAGGGATTGAACTCAGGCCCTTGTGCTTGCCAGGGAAGCGCTTATTCCATTGAGCCATCTCCCCGGCCCCGAGAGTTCATATTTTGCCACAGATTTCCTCAAGTGCTAGACATGAAACTACAGGATTTAATGTTTGCCCTGATGAAATTCATTTTTGCTCTGGTCCTACTGCTTTCTGCCCCTATTTCTCCCTTTTGGAATGATAATGCTTCTCTTATGCCACAGTATATTTGCAGTGTTGAACTTTCTTTTCATTTTTCCCATGGCTCAAAGTTAAGTTTGCCCTACATCTCAGAGCAGACTTTAGACTTGGACTTTTCAGCAATGCTGAAGCCATTAGACTTTGGTAGCCTTTAAAAATGGAATGAATACACTTTACATAAAAGTATGTGGATGCATCTTTTGGGGACTAAGGGCACATGTTGTGATTTATATCTAGATGCTTTGGGAATGAATGGGCCATGGGTGTGCAGCACTGGACCATGGGTACAATATACTGAATTATCCTGTTGATTAGTTTAGCCTAGTTCTGGGTGTGCATTATGGTCTTCCAGTGAAACAAAAAGACTCGCCCTGGCATAGGCAAAGACATCCAGTAGACTTGAAGCCTGGATGGAATAAAAAAGGAAAGAAGGAAGTCTTGCTGCTTCCTCCCTGCAATCCCACAAACTCTTTCTCTTCTGTTATCCTGCCCTTCTTTGGAGCCACTCAGCTAGGGATTGAACCTCTTGTTATGGTTTGTGCATAGGTGTCCCCCAAAGCCGACCTCAGTCTTGGGGCAGCTTCTGGAGTCTGTGATAGATTACTGTGGGTGTGGGAACTATGCCTGCCCTGGGGCAGGTGATCTGCATCTCAGCGTAAGAAGAGAAGAGAAGCCGGGTGCTTGAGCTGCTGCTACTCCCTACTTTGCTCTCTTGCCCTTTGCCACTGCCATGAAAGGCTGCTCTCTGCTATGTGCCAGGCTGCCTTGCAACCAGCATAGCATGAACTGAAACCTCCAGGA
The DNA here is from genome assembly GCA_004027165.1 of Ctenomys sociabilis. Classification (NCBI taxonomy): domain Eukaryota; kingdom Metazoa; phylum Chordata; class Mammalia; order Rodentia; family Ctenomyidae; genus Ctenomys; species Ctenomys sociabilis. Next base: position 97,758 of record PVKA01001735.1, read on the forward strand.
ACTGTGAGTTAATAAACCTTTCCTCCCTTCAATTTGGGTGTCAGGTATTTGTCTCAGCAATGAAAGAAGAGTAACTGAGATACCTCTCAAACTATGAACCAAAATAAACTTTTAAAATTTGTGTTTGTGAAGTATTTTGGCTCAGCAACAAAAAAGTAACTAAGATGTATACTAAAGTTTCTTGAACACAAATTAGTTTTATATTCTTTGAGTGTACTGCAGCAGAAATATTATACTCTTTAGTTAGATAAATATGAACTGGATCTGCAGTTATGACACTTTCTAATTATATCAACTTGGAGTAGTTACTTAATAAGTCTAATGACACTTGGAAACTGTCCCACATAATTACCCTTCATTTTAGTTCTACATTGGAGGGGAAGAATTAGAAAGTAAAACAAATCACAAAAGCGAAAAATAAATCATTGTTTTAATAGGTACTGTTGGACAGTATGCAATCAGCAGATTATTGAAAAATAACAGGCTATAAGTAAAGCTATCAAATTTAATATAACTGTGACTACGGGCTGGTTATGTAGCTCAGTGGTGTAGCACCTGCCCAGCAAGTGTGAGGCCCTCAGGGAAAAAAAAAAAAACCCTTTTAATATAACTGTTGGGGCTGTGGAGATGGCTTAGTAGGATAAGCGCTTCCCTGGCAAGCAAAAGGGCCTAAGTTCAATCGCCAGTTCAAAAAAAAAAAAAAATGAGTATAACTGTGACTACATTTGCAATAGGTAAAATCACATCTCTTCAAAATAGTTAAATATTGAGTTATCAAAATAATCATAGATTACAAAAATTTCAAGCTTATAATTTCTTACATTTGTAAAATACTAAATAGCAAAAATGTTAAATGTACTCAACCTTTTTGAATCATAAACTTGCCTTTACAGTGCTGTAAATATTAATTAAAATTGTGTTATTGGGGACAAGGGATAGATCAATAGTAGAATTTGTGCTTAGAATGCCTAACACCCAAGTTCAATCCCTAGCACCAAACAAACAAAAGTCTTATCAAAAATTTTAACATAATTGAAACATTTGTTATTGCTTTTAGGCTAAAGAAAAAACAGTTCCTATTCTGGTCTAATATAACCAAGATCTTCTGGTTATTTAATTTAAATCACAAAGCTTTCTCTCTATATTCTAGTCACATTGGCTTTTTATTATTTGCTTCAATGTGCTGTTTCCTTTCTATTTATCTACATAGTTAATTTACCATTTTTTTAAATTTTTGCCTCAGATGACTATAAGTTATCACCTAGGATTCTTTCATTTCAGCTTTAATAACTCTCATTAGCAACTCTTATAAGGCAGATCTACTAGTAAATTCCCTGCTAAAATTCTCTTGAACTAAAGGAAATCAAAGACAAAGTGAAAAGAAAGCAGAAAACAATGTATGAATAAAGTAGAATATTGGCAAAGAAAAAGAAAACTTCTAAAAGAAAAAAATGGAAGTTCTGGTGCTAAAATATTATAGGAACTAAATGGGAATTCACTAGAGAAATTAACAGCAGATGTAAGCAGGCAGAAAAGCAAACTGGTAAACTTTAAGACGGGCCAACTGAAGTTATCTAATCAGAGGGAAAAAGAAAACAGAAAGATGAAGAGAGCCTATGGAACCTGTAGGACACTATCAGGTGAACGAAGTAATCATTATGGATGTCAAAATCAAGAAGGTAGCGAAATGAGCAAAAACAGCATTTTAAGAAATTCTGTCCAAAACATTCCCAAATTCAAGGAGTGACATGAATCTACATCCCCCCCCAAAAAAAAATCAACAAACTCCATATTGGATAAATTCAGATAAATTTATACCAAACCACATTATAATTAACTGACAAAAACAAGAGAATCTTAAAAGCAGCAAGAGAGAAGCAATTTAGGCACAAGGCATCTCTAGAAAAATTAATAAGTCAATTTCTCTCCCAAATGCATATAAGACGGAAAACAGTGAAGGACATATATAAAGTATTAAAAATAAATAGTACACTTCAAACTCATCTTTCATCCAAAAATTCTATATCTGACAAAACTATATTTGTTAATGAAGGAGAAATTGAGGCACTGCCAGATTAATGAAATAAATGAGATTAATATTAAAAGCCCTAAGTGGGCTGGTCAAATAGCTCAGAGAATTAAAGCACCTGTTTAGGCAAAAGCAGGGGTTGTGAGTTTCATACTTGGGCTTGCCATACTGGCTCCTCCTGGGGTGAACACTGAGATGCAATTGAGACTGGGTACGGTGGCACATGCCTGTAATTCCAGCACTTGCAAAGCTGATAACGGGAGGAACACTATGAGTGCAATCTAGTTGTGAGACCCTGTACACCTTGTAGATCCTGTACTAAATACAAATAAATAAGTAAATAAATAAATAACAGCACTAAGCACCATGATGGAGGCAGAGATATAATAATAATAATAATAACAAAAAATAACAAGGCTCTATGTCGAATTTCAGAGGTTGAGTCCTGAATTTCATTGGCTATTCTGTGGCTTTGGGAGAACTGCTAAACTTCTTTATTTTCCCACATGTAAAATAAAGGTAATACTACTTCCTCCTAATGAGGTTGTTAAAAGCCATAAACTCATGAAAGGCTACCTGACACATAATTAAGGGTTGAAATGTTGAATACTGTATATTTGATTATTATTTTGTGTTTGTACAGTTTTTGTGGTTTTATTGAAACATAAATAAATATGCACGCAGGTCATCTACTCGTTTTCTTGGCTGCACAGCCTGGTATTGGGATTGGTGACTTGGATGGATGGCTGGGCTGCTCTTTCTGTGATGGCCTTCCAGTTCTTAGAGGAGATGTTGTGAGCAATCTCTGCACATATGACTTATTGCACAGCAGCAGCACCTCCAGCTCCTTCGCATTGTGCACCAGGAACATCTGGAAGCCACTGGGCAGCGTGTGCTTTGTCTTTTCAATAGTTCTATGACCTATGTTGGGCATCAAGATCTGGCCCTTGAACCTTCTCTGCACCCTGTTGTCAATGCCTCTTGGTTTCCGCCAGTTTCACTTAATTTTTGAGATATCGGTCTGACTAGTGCCAGATGAATTTCTTGGTTCTCTTTTTGATGATCTTTGGCTTCACAATGGGTCTGAGGGCTGCCATAGTGTGAACTGAGATGGCTTCCACCTCCATAGGCAGTGACAAAGAAGAGCTATTATCATTATTGTTATTATTATTATTATTACTATTACTATTATCATTACAATTTGGAGGGTTCTAGAAACAGTTTTACTTTCAGTAAATCTGTGATACTTCTGGAAACACTGCATATGTACTGAATAAGTATGAAGCTATAATGAATTATAAGAGAAATATGGATTAGTAAAATGAAAATTTATTCTATGTATGATAATAGTATTAGGCTTAATGTTCTGTTACTTCCTTTAGCAAATCCTCTTTTATCAGAAACACTGGGTGAAACAAACAGAAATGATTAGGCTTCTTATTCAAGATTGTCTCTTGCAAAAGGATGAATGTCATTTTTATGGTACAGATTTATGCTTTATGTAAGGCCAGGCAACCAACAGTATTATTATTATTATTACTGTTATTAATATGTATTGGTACAGGGTCTCACTATGCAGCTCAAATCATAGGGATCCTTGCTCCTGTTTTCTGCCTCCCCAATGCTGAGATTGCAGGTATGTTCCACCATGCTCAGACTCTAAAAATTATTACAATTATAAATTAATTTAAAATGACTCATTAATACCAAATATATAGTATATAAGCATGTCTTATAACATTATGAAATAGAATTGTTTGTTTGAGGCTGAACTAAATAAGACTCATACACTGGAATTGGTTCATATGACTCTCATAACCCTTTTAATCCTTAAATGCTTCCATCTCAAGCCAGTGTCAATCTTTTTTTTTTTTTCTTTTTCACTTAATGTTTTTCATGTGTGGGTATGCATGCATGGTAGAAACCAAGCCCAGGGCTTAAACATATTAAGCATGCACCCTACTATTGGATGATACCTATCCCGTTGCCTTACTATTTTAGATGAAAAAACTAGGCCATGATTGCTATTCCTCAGTGTCATTTATCATGTCCTTTCATTACTTTTAATCCAGGTTTGACTACTTTTATTTTTGTTGTTGTTGGCTTTTCTTGGATAACTTCATGGTGGTCATGTCTACTTCTGTGGAGCCATATTTCTTATTTTAAACCATATTTTGCAGGTAAAGCATAAACAACAATAGTATTTGAGAGGATTAATCTCCTATATGAGCATTAGCTTTTATTATACTATATGCAAAGAATTAACAGGATTTGATATCAGATTAGATGCTTTTCATGAAGCAGCCAAAAATAACATATTTACTTGAGAAGCTGAATACATGTTGGTATTATTAACTGATACAAGAAATGTATAAAGAAGAAAAAGCTTGAAAAAAATTAGAAGAAAATGAGTTAAAGTTTACATGTGTTGCATAGATTGCCTGTGGGACAGTCAGATACCAATGTCATATAGAGAACTGAAATTAGAAGTTGTACATCTAAAGGACAGGTCTAGGGAGCTAAAAACAAAGAACAGATATTGAGAGGAGAGGTCATAGTTGTAGAAACAAAACAAAATAATCCTGAAAGACCTTCTAAGGAATGCACTGATACTGGATGAGGAAAGGCAAATATATGAAAAAAAATATGCAGGCAAAGTCATCATTTATATTTGTGGCTAAAAGAGTGCTCTCACTATAAATAGATGTATATTGAAAAGTAGAAAAAATAAATTTATGTAAATAGGATGAGTTAATGAAACAAACACAAAATAAGACACAGAAGTTAGAAAGACAAACTGTTATTTATGTTGTGGAAACATGATACAAAAGGCTATCATAACCGCTTGAAAAGTAAAAAAGTCTACTTGTTATGGTATCCTAGAAGGTTTTTATTTAGGTAATTTTACTTCCCCTTAAGTTAAAAGTTAGGTGCATACTGTGCCTTTAAGAAATACTAAAATAGTGAGCCAGATGTGGCGGTGTGCCCTATAATCCCAGCACTCAGGATGCTGAGGCAGGAAGGTTTCTACCGGTTTCAGGCCAGCCTGGTTACTTAGTGAGCTCAAGGTCACACCAAACTGTACAGTGAGATCTTGTCTCAGCAATAACAACAACAACAGAAAAGCAAAATGGCATAAGATGATGTCCTTAGTATTTTCCTATATTCATTTCTAATCTCCTTTCCTGTCTCTCCTCTAAGGGCTTAAAAATGGCCTTTTTTGCAATGATATACTATTATCTTATACCATGAAGCACTATGCTTACAAAGCACTGCTCCATTCTATACTGTAATATATCTTGCTGCTGTCCTATTCAAGCACACCTCATTTGGTTGTACTTTGCTTTACTATACTTCACAGATAACTATAGGTTTTTGTTTTGTTTTCTTTCTTGTTTTAAATAATGCTCAAATTTTTCATTATTGTCTGTTACCATGATCAATGATCAGTACTGTTTGATTTTGCTACAGTCATTATTTTGGGACATCATGAGTTTCAGAACATTAGACAGCAAGTGTTTATGTGAATTCTGCCATCTCTACCAACTAGCCATTCCCTCAGGCCTCCTATTCCCAGCTTCCCAACAACAGTGAAATCAAGCCAATTAATAACCCTACTTACGTCCTCTAAATATTCAAGCGAAAGGAAAAAACCACACTTCCCTCAATTTAAATCAAAAGCTAGAAATGATCAAGCTTAGTAAGAAAGACATATCAAAAACCAACATAGGCCAAAAGCTAGGCTAAATATGCAAAACAGCCAAGTTGTGGCAACAAAGGAAAAGTTTTTTAAAGAAATTAAAATGCTACTCTAGTAAAAGGAAAACAGTCTTACTACTAATATAGAGAAACGTTTCGTGGTCTAGATAGGTCAAATTAGCCATAACATCCTAATAAGCAAAGAGTAAGCCAGAATAAGCCTCACTTCTATGGACAGTGAGAAAGGTGACGAAGCTGCTGAAGGAAAGTTTGAAGTTAGCAGAGGCTTATTCTGGTTAGTGATAAGAGTATGCCTCAATTCAACATCCAGTATCTCCTCCCTTTTCCTACACATATATAGTACCTACATGGTAGAGCACTGCCTACTATGTGCAAGGCCCTAGAGATTCAATATCAAGCAGTGCAAGAATAAAAAAAAACAGGACTAGGGAGATAGCTCAGTAGAATAAGCACCCACCTGATAAGCATAGGGTCCTGAGTTCAATCCCCCCAGTAAGTAAAAAAAAAAAAAGAATAAAAAAATAAAATTATATGTGTGTGTGTTTTCTATATATGTACTCATTTTAGTCTAGTTTAATATTACTAACTCACTAACGAGGCAAAAAATGTCATTAATTCTCTGCATAACAGTACACAAACACAGGCAAGATTACTGCATAAATATCCACTGGACCACTAAAAGGTACAAGGTATTATGACACTTTCCAATTGGACCACAGAGATGAATAAAACATAATCCATATCTCAACAGATTATGAACAGTTTACAAACTAATATAGGAAATAACGGAATACACAACTCACTACCATAAGACATTTAAGAGCTGTAATAATAGTGTTTCTGAAATTCAAGTTATAGATGAACTCTCTGTGAAGGGAAGAAAAGTCTAATGTATGCCTGCATTGTTCACTGAAATACAGAAAAAACTATAAATAGATATAAACTCTTTTGTTTCCAGGTCTTACTCAAATATAAATAAATTTCAAATATGGACATAAATCTACAAAATTAACACATTTTAATAAGCACTGTACGGTGATGAACTGTTATACCCAATATGAATACAATACTGGCCACTATTTCCCATTACTTTTCAACTACATTTGGGTTGTATTCCATGAATGATTTAATACATCCACCATTTCTTTTTTTTTTTTTTAATTCCTTTATTTATTACAGTGTCTCGCTACACATCACGGACTCTTCCTTCGCGGGGGTGGGGCGTGAGCTCAGCCGGCCCTGCGGGGAGGGGCTGGCATGGCATGTGGTGCTGGGGCTCGAACCGCGGTCCCTGGGAGGCGCTCTAGACCGCTGAGCTATCTTGCCAAGCCCATCCACCATTTCTTTCTACTCAAACTAATGTAATTCACTGACTTAACTCACTCTGATGTCATTAGGCCTCCCCTTGGTACATTTGTTTACCAAGTCTGTTTTACTCATTAGACTAACACAATATAATTATAGTAATGAAAATACCTGAAAATAACGGGTTGTAAGGTTGGCATTGTTGAGGATCTAAGAATATGCTTCTGTCAATATTTTATATTTATGTTGAAATTTTTTAATTCATATAGAAGTAACTACAGGGAATATCTACATACTTGGACACAAAAACCAAGTGTTGGAGAACATTATTATAACACAAACAACAAGTACTGCTAAGGCAGAAAGGATTGGAAGTTCCAATTCAAACTTGGGGATCCAGAAATATTATGAAGGTGGTAACATTTGAAATTAACCATGACATTTAAATGTAGTGCCAAGTGTATATTTTCTGAAATTTCCTTTCCATAAGGCTGACACTGAAAATACAAAGCAACTAGAGTAAAACAAAAATAAAGGGATAAAAATATTGCGCAAAACAGGCAATGAAAAAACAAAAATCAATAATTTTTTTGAATGAAAGTTGTGGAGTTTCTATTGAGGAAAGAGCAAATCAGAGAATACAATCACAAGCATTGGATAGGGTGGTCTGCATACTGTGTTTACATGTATTGTCCTGCATCATGACAGATGTCTTGATGTATAGTGTCTAATACCCATTTTCTCATCTATAAACAACTTCTGTAGACTGTACTTATATTTTACCTACTCCAAAACTAACAGTTCTGTAAAAGTACATCTCACTGTAGAAATGTCCAATGGTGTTCTACAAAGTATGAGATAAGAAAAATTAATTAGTCAGATTAAATTTGAAATAACTTGTTTTTTTGTATTTTAGTACAGGATCTACAGGGTCTCACTACCCGGACTGGACTCATAGTGATTCTTCTGTGTTCAGTCTCCCGAGAACTGGGATGACAGGCGCATGTCACCATGTCCAGTCTCAGTTAACATCTCAGGGAGCCCCGGGGGCAGGGATGTCTTGGCAGGCCAGAGGTCGAACCCCAGCCACTGCATCTGCCTAAGCAGGATCTTTAATCCACTGGGCTATTTGTCCGGCCGTAAATTTGAAATAGCTTTAACTATTTTTTCTCTTTAAGTATCTCATGCTTCTACAGTTATTCCTAGGGTTGTTAGGTTTTCTCTTTCCTAAGCAGATACAGTAAATCAAGAGATTATTTAGAATTTTCTAATAAATAAAAAAGTGTCAATCAAATGATTGTGAAACACTGTGCATTTGACATGCTCAGAAGTTTAGCTTGAGCTGCATGTTATCGTTTATATCTTCAATCACTGATGTATAAAACACTATCTGTGCTTCTAGCCTCGTTAACTATTACTACATGTTAAAATAGCCAAGCTTTTCAGAGATGTAATAGGGATGGAGTGCCATGTTTCTTTTAGCTAATACACATTAAAGAATAATAGAAAATGGATCTATGTGAAGTAATTTTTAAATGGTTGCTATACATTGTGAAGATGTTGTTTAAAATATTCAGACATTAGTAAATAAATGAAGACATAACTGTAAATGAAGACATAAGTTCATAACTGTACCATAAGAAAACTTTAAAATGTTAATATTTTTGCATTTATTAGTTTGAAAAAATACAGAAATTCCTACATAGACTTTTACTTTTGGCTTGATCACTCTTACTATAATTTCCAAAGGTACTTAAAAATTGACTATAACTCTCCACTACTATTAGAAAAGTAGAAAAGTAAAGGTCAGATAATACTTAGTGCTCTTGTTCTAGAACTGTTGACTTTTGTACTTTTCAAATAATGACTTTACTACTTAGAATAGACTGGGAAAGATGCTTGACTTTTCTAAGTCTCAGTTTAGTCATCTGTAAAATGTAATAATATATCGTTTAAAGTCATTACAGGTTCAAATAGAAAGTCTTAACATCTTAATGATTAAATAAGTATTAGCTTTGTTCTTCCCCTTTCTTAACACTTGTCATTAAAATAAATTTATTAAAAATATTTAATGAGGGCCAGCCAAATAGTTCAGTAGATTAAAGCACCTGCAAGCAGTCCCAGGGACTGGGGTTCGACCCCTGGGCCTGTCGTGCCAGCCCTGCCCCTGGGGTGTGCTGAGGGGGCAATTGAGACTGGGCAAGGTGACACGCACCTGTAATCCCAGCTCTTGAGAGGCTGTAAATAGGCAGATCACTACAAGTCCAATTTAGTAGTGAGACCCTGAACACTCTGTAGACCCTTCCCTAAAATAAAAAAAAGAAAAAATATTTAATGAAAAACCATAGATAATATTAAAATTTTTACCATTAAAAAACTCAATCACTAGGTACCTAGCTAGCGTCCACCAATGCCTACCAGACCCCACCTACAGGCTCATTTCCACAAATCACACATTTCATCTTCAAATATATTTTGATCTGAAAGACAGACTCTTTCAAATCTACATCCCTATTTCCCCTTTCAGATTCTCTTCTAACTTGTACTCCAAATACCTAACCCAAACATGCCCCTCTTCTGTAAAGGTATCTCTGATTCCCTCTTAAACAGAGCGAACCATTCCCTTTTCTATTGTCCTAAAATGTAAGCTGTCAAAAGTGACAGTATACTTTAAATAATGAACTGCAATTGAAATACAAAAACATACGTAAAAGATTTTAAAAGGATATTTAACAAAGACACAGGGCAAACATTTTCTCAAATGGTCTTGGTATATTCAAGGTAAATTTTGGCTATGAATAATAAAGATCACAAAACTCAGGAGTTTATATATAAAGACAAGTTTATTTCTGTCACATCAAAGAAGTCCAGATGTAAATCTCCAGCCCAAGCAGGGAGACTTCATGAAATTCTTAGGGACCTTTTATTTAAATACCTTTTCCATCCTCTTAATATGCGCTTTCAACACATTATTCTTATCACATCCAGATTTCAGCAGAAAGGCAAAAGGGGGAGGGGAGAAGGTGTGGCTACTTTCTGAATATCACACCTATTTCTGCTGCTTATTTATTGCTAGCCAAACCTGGATACATGACTACATCTATATAAAGAAGATTGAAATGATGTTTTTATTCCCAGTAGTGACATGCTGAAAGAAAAAATTAGAAGGGGAAAATCAATATTTGGGGACAACTATATCCTATCTGTGCTAGGTCATACCTGACACTTCAAATGTATAATCTAATACTGGTATTTTCAATAGTGATACACTGTAAAACTATAATATATTTTTTCTAAATCCCCAAAATATTTCTACTGACATTTATTTCTATAAAATTTAAGTAATATAAAAAATTAGCAAGGATTGAAATGAATTTTAATAGAAACAAAAGACTAAATTTACTTAAATGTTACTTTGTGACAGATAAAGTGCATAGGAAAGTTTTTTTTTTTTTTTTGGTGGAACCAGGGATTGAACTCCGGCCCTTTGAGCTTGCCAGGGAAGCGTTTATTCCACTGAGCCATCTCCCCAGCTTTAGGAAAGTATTTAAAATGAATAAAATTACATAGAAAACTGTGACAAAATTTTGTAAATACAATGAAAGGATTTAGAAAAAAGATCTAAGGAGAACATTACATAAGTTTCAAATGTATTTAATACAGGTTCTCACTGCACAGATCAGACTCATAGTGATCCTCCTGTTTTCAGCTTCCCAAGGGCTGGGATTATAGGCACTTCCCTCTACGTCCAGTTCAACTGTGGTCTCAGTGCACCCCAAGGGCCAGACTGGCACAGCACACTAGGGATCAAACCATTGTCCCTGCATCTGCCTAAACAGGCCCTTTAATCTGCTGAGCTATCTGGCCAGCCCCATAAATTGTTTTATTATGCTGTCTAAAAATGCTACTCAGAAACAGTACTCTTTTTCTGACAAGATCTCACTATGTAGCCCAGTGTGGCCTTGAATTTAGCAGGAAGCCCAGAGTAGTCTCAAACTCATCATCCTCTGCCTCATGAATCCTGGGATTATGGATGTGTGGCACCAAGCCTGCTTTTATCAAGTAAAATGTAATCACAAAACAGTAAAAATTTTAACATAATAGAGAAAAACTAAGTTATGCCCAAGTTCTCACAATATATAATTTTAGGCAAGTAACTTTACAAATGATGAGTATGAGACTAAAAATAATTCAATATGCAGCATCTTCTATATTAAGTGCTTTATGACCATTATTTTACATATTTTCACAACATTTCTGAGACATAAGTAATATCCCTACTTTAGAGAAAAAGAGACAGGATCCTAGGGTAAGATTACATGACATAAGATTACAGCTGGTATATAAATACAAGAGCGTAAACTTGGGAGATTTTTCTTTTTCTTTTTTATAGAAAATCTGTGGCCAGATGGAGCCCTTTTTCCTGATGGAATAAGTAAGGAAGAAGGAGGAGAAGGAGGAGGGAAGTCCCCAGGGGCTGCAGCATATTTATTTATACACTGGGGAGGTTGAATATCATATAAAACCCCTCTACCTAATGGCTTATCCATATGGCTTGCCATAGGTACCCAGTGTTCTTGAGACTTGAAAAGCTTATTTAAGTCCATGTCCCTAACTCATGGGCATACCATTTCACCTCAAATTCTCTACATCTTGGTTTTTCTCATTTGTCTTAGAAGGAGAATATAGACAGGACCAGGGAGATGGCTCAGTGGAATAAGAACTTCCCTGGCAAGCACAAGGGCCTAAATTCAATCCCCGGTTCCCCCCCCCCAAAAAAAAAGAAAAGAAAGGGAATATAGTATAGTTTTAACAGTTTCATTTTGGCCTATTAAGAAGTGACATTCTAGTGAGGTCTGATACTTCCTAAATAAGACATCAGACCAATAAATCTAAATGGTCTTTTTGCTGGAACTTATGTAAATCAGCAAAGTTATCCCTAATATAAATAATGCAGAAAATAAAACTCTATTAACTAAAATTTGCATATGAAGGGCCACAATGTGTATCATAAATATGGATGGTTTGGGAGATGTCCTTGATCTTTGCAGCTGCTCCTTGGTGTATCTATGAAGGAACCAGCCATAAAGTTATATGATTAAGAGGGAAGAAGTGTACTGAATATTATATTTAGATCTTACCAACAATCCTTTAAATATATTTAATAAGTGATGAAGATACTAAGGTACAAAGAAGGTGATTTGCTTAAAGTCACATACATAGTATAGTGAAATTAATATTTCAATTCTACTGGCTGTAAATTATATTTCTTCCTATGATTCAGCTATGGATATCCATATATTACTACTCTCATTTCAATTTTAATACAGGAAAACTAAAAGATACTGATTTAACATTTTCAAGGATATTTATGATTACCACTAAATATTTTCTGAGTACAATAGGAAGATGCATACTAAAATAAACATTAATATATAAGAAAATATATTTACCAGAAATATGAGATTAATAAAAATTTAGCATTACCAAACTATTAGGAAGAATTACTTTCAGTTAGGATGACTATCAAGCCCTCAGAGAGATGGCTATATGTGGACAACACATCAGAGGGAGAGGTCTGATTTCATCAGAAGAAATTTTTAAAGGCATGGGGAAAAAAAGAATAATCTTGGTAAACATAAAGATGTTATTATAAGTATGAAGGCAAATGTATATTTGAAGTGGTTATGTAGTCCACATTGGGTAAAATGTTCCTTATAAAGGTTCTTGTTCTTTAAATTAATATGTGTCTGGGAAATGTGTTGTAGACAAATTAAGGAAAGATCTTGAATACCAAATCAAAAAGCTAAAATTTGATATAATAGGAAATAGGAAGCCAACAAATATCTTCAAATAGAAAAATAAATAGTTTAATAATATTAAACTGACAATTACATACAAATTTCAATGGAATTGAGGGTTGGAAAAAAGATCGTGTAAAATGTTTTAACATCTCTGTAGAATGTGACATAGAAGAAAAAAATTTACCTGATTGCTGAAATTTTGGAGGAAAATATATATAATTACCTCTCTAACCACAACATTCTACTCCTTTAGTTCTTTCAAATCATTATAATAGCTAGTCTTTTGACCTGTGTTTTCTCTGAGTGAACCAACATCACTTCATTTCTTTTTTTTCATTACTTCATTTCAAAACCATAATCAACACTTGAACTGCTCAACCTTCTCTTCCTGACTTAAGCTGGAGAAAGTCCCATAACCCTAAAACTATTACAAAGAAAAATCACTTATGAACCTCTTGAATGAACACTTCCTAGTCTTTATATTGAATATCATGTCTCTTTCTTAAATGCTTGGATTTAGAAGTTGCAACTTAAATAACTTAATGCTCCTTTAGAAGTTAATGAACATTCCATATACAACAGAAAGCAATCATAACAAACTTTCTAAAAATAGAATAAGCCAGGCTTGGTGGCACACACCTGCAATCCCAGCTACTTACAAGAAGCTGAGGCAGGAGGCTTGTAAATTTGAGGCAAGCCTAGATAACTCAACAAAATCCTGTTTCAAAATAGACTGGGATACAGCTTTTTGCAAAGGCCCCAGATTCAATCCCCTGTAACAAAAAAACAAGTACACACACACACATACACATGTGTGCGTGTGCGCACGCAATAAGAATTCTCTCTAATCTCTGCAAAATAGTAAACTTAACAATTAAAAGTTTTCAAACAAAACATCTATACACAGATTTACATTTCTGATAATTATTGCTTCCGCACTAATGAACAATAAACACAGTAGGTTTGCTGAGTAAGAAATTTATTCAAAAATATATACCTCTATTGCTTCAGAGGACTTTCCAAAATGCAATAAATCTTGTAACTATAGTTAAGATTATGCTACTTAGAATTTTATACTAGGGTTGGTGGGAATCACCCAGTGGTGGAGTATTGTTTATACTAAAGGCCCTGGGCTTAATACCTAGGATGCAAAAAACCCAAAAATTATAATATGGGTATAGATTAAAATTTATCATCAGGTAACATGTTTCCTGATATATAATAAAAATGAACACTTTAAATATAATTAATGAATAAAACTATCAGCCACTTAAGACAACTATCCTTTTTCAAACAACTCTGGAACATTATAAATTGCTTCAATGTCAGTATAAATGTTGAGCAAGAAGTACAGAATTCTAATCTTTTTTTTTTGAGACAGGTTTCATTGTATAACCCAAACTGGCCATCCTCCTGTCTCAGCCTAACAGAGCTGGCATTACAGAACTGCAGCACCATGCCCAGCCCCAAGAATTCCTTTAAGTCTATGTTTTCATAATTGTTTGTTAATAACTACTGACATATTTTTCCTACTACAGAATGAGTCATCTTAAATTGTTTTTTTTAGTAAAAATAAAAACTAAAAAATATACTCAGAGTATGATTCACAGTGAAATATGATAAATAGGTATGTAATTTTAGTTATGAATTTAAGGTTACTTTTATTTTAAATATTTAAAAAATCCTTTAAAGAAAAAAAAACTATTTAAATAATTAGCTAGAAAAATGAAATATGACTCTTTGAAAATGTAAACATTCAACAGACTGGTGAAAGAAATAACACCATAACATTTAAGTAATAAATACTAATTCAATTCAAATCATCTTTATAAGCTGAATTACAATTTTGGTCTTACTGTGATCAGCGTGGTCAATCTTGTGACATTACTGTTGAGAAACCTGAAACAGGAAAACAGAATTAGCAATCAGCTGAATCGTAATTATAGTAATCTGAAAAACTAAAAAGAAGATTTAGAACTTTATTCTGTCTTGATCACATTTGTCCTATTTAATTAAAATGTTAGAAATCAGACAATTGGCATGACACAAATAAGAAGGCCTGTATTTTAGTCATAGGTTAGTGTTCATTATATTATAGTGCGTTATGTTTATAATCAACATCTTGAGGTTAACATTACACATTTAAAAGAAAATTCAGGATATTTAAGTTAAAAGTTTTATTTTAAAATACTAAGAAGAGAACCAACGTCTTAAATACATACATCACAAATCGAAGACTGGCATTGTTCATAAATACTTTTCTCTCTGTCACTAGCAGCTCAGTTTAGAGTCAAAATTTTGTTTACTTGATATAGGAAAAATTACTACATACTAATCATTCTGAATACTGACAAAATTATGAAAGATAAAAAATATTATTGGGGAGGATTCACTGTAAACTATAAACCTAGATGAATTTATAGATTATTTCCCAAGTCTGAGTATAATGGTACATGCCTGTAATCCCAATCCATAGAAGTTGATGACTGATAAATTCAAGGCCAGTCCGAACAAAGCAAGACCTTGCACCAAAATACTAATAATTATAATATAAAAATTATTTCCTAAAGTATAAATGATTCCCATTTTAGACTTGTAAAATCTTCCTTTTCAAAATTTCTTTATTAACAAGGCCCAATTTAAGATGAACACTCAAATATTAAAAAGCAACACAGGGCTGGGGGAGATAGCTCAGTGGTCAAAGAACCTGCCTGGCAAGTGCAAGGCCCCAAGTTCTATCTCCAGTATTGCATGCTATGCTGTCCCTGGAGTCCAGGCACCCCATGCTGGCCTCAAACCTGGGAGTGGTGGTACATGCCTATAATCCCAGTGCCGGGAGGCTGAGACAGGAGGGTCACTACGACTTCAAGCTGCATACTGAGACCTTGTATCAAATAAGTAGATTAATATAAGTATATTACATTTATGTGAAGTATCACATAGTCACAGTTCATAATGCAATTTCATAAATGCTCAATAATTCCTTCAGATAATCAGGAAGGAAATATTTCTTATTGCACACTTTGGGGAAGGACTAAAATATATGGCACATAACTGAGTTTTTTTCAGTTCCTTTTGTATCTCACACCTTCCATTCAGTACATTCTGTCACTACCCTTTCTCACACTGTCCTTAATTCAAAAACACATTTATTACTGCTAATTATCTTACTAGCAAAAGATATTGCTCTTCTATGCTATTATTGTAGTCTACTTTTCTTTTACAACAAGAAATTGAACCCAGAACCTTTGCTATAAACTACATTCCAGATTTTTTTAATCTTTTATTTAGAGACAGCATCCTATTAAGTCACTGAGGGGCCCAGCGGTCTCACAAAACACTAAATCGCAATCCTCTTGCCTCAGCCTCCCAGGATACTGGGATTATAGGTATACAACTTCATGCTTGTTTTCCCACTGCTATTCTTAATACAGTACAAGATAAATCAGATCACATCACTCCCTTACTCAAAACTACACAATGGTGTTTTGTTTTATATTTTGCTTATTTTTTTACAAATCTGGCGATAGAACCTATGGTTTCATATATTTAAAGTACATGTTCTGCCACTGAATTATACTTCCAGTTCCCAAAATTTCACCATGGTTTTACTACAACTTAGAATAAACTCCATAATACAGTACTTACCATAGCTTATTAGACCCTCTCTTACCTGCCTGGCTGGTTCCCTGACTACATGCCCACTCTGCCTCTCTTTCTCTGTCTCTCTATCTCTGTCTCTGTCTCTCTGTCTCTGTCTGTTTCTCTCTCTCTCTACCTCTCTCCCTCCCTCTCTCCTTCTCTCCCTCCCTCCTTCTCCCTCATCTGTATACCAATCAAATGGCATTTTTGAGATTCCTCAAACACACCAAATTTATCCCATTTCAGGGCCCTGACTGTTCTTCATCTTCAGAAAACTAGTTCTCCTGCTTCAAACAAGACTTAGAACAAATGTGACTTTCTCAGAGAGACTATTCTATACCATTAAGCACTGATAGCTATAAGCTCTATAAGGGAAGACTGTAGAAACACTAGTTAGCACCTGGAACCAAATAATTGACTAGCACTGGCCACTGAGTCAACAAGTATGTATGGAATTTATGGAGGGTATTTTTGTTTCTTTTCAGGGTATTTGGTTGTTGCAGGGTCTCACTACGCAGCGCAGACTTGTGGTGATCCTCCTCCTTTCAGCCTCCCTAGCATTGGGACTACAGGCTTATGCCATCATGCCCAGATTCTGGTCTGCACAACCTTCCCTGGGGGCAAGGCCTGCGAGGCATGTGGTGCCAGTGATCCAACCACAGTCCTTGTTCTTGCCTAAGCTTGCCTAAACAGGCACTTTAGTCAGCTGAGCTATCTCTCCATTTCTATATATAGAGTTTTTACTGCACCTAGGACTATACTTAGCAAGGAAGAATTCAGTGCAAGTAAAAATGATTACAATAATTACTATTTATTTAAGAAAATAAAAGGTGTAACAAATGGATGTACATTTTTAAAAGTCCCTATGCAAGAGGGACTTAGAAAGCTTTAAAAACAATAAGCATTGGAATCATTAGATACAGCCATTAGACAAGAGGGAGAAATAAAAGAAATAAAAATAGGTAAAGAAGAAGTTAAATTATCACTATTTGCAGATGACATGATACTTTACTTGGAAGACCAAAAACTCCACCAAGAAGTGGAATTGATACACAAATTCAGTAGCATAGCAGGATACAAAATCAATACTCAAAAGTCAATAGCATTCCTTTACACAGATAACACACGCACTGAGAGGGAAACTATAGAAACAATACCTTTTACTATAGCACCACAGAAAATGAAATATCTTGGAATTTACTTAATCAAAGAAGTCAAAGATCTTTTCATGGAAAATTACAGTACCCAAACAAAAGAGATCATACAGGATTTCAGAAAATGGAAAGATGTTCCCTGCTCCTGGATAGGAAGAACCAACATCGTGAAGATGACCATACTCCCAAAATTGTTATACAGATTTAATGCAATCTCTATCAAATTGCCACCAACATACCTTCCAGACCTAGAAAAATTGTTCCTAATATTTATTTGGAACCAGAAAAGACCTAGAATAGCAAAAGCAATCCTGGCCAAAAAAAGGAAGGAGGCATTACAATTCCTAACTTGAAATTATACTACAAAGCCACTGTGAAAAAATCAAGTTAGTATTGGCAACAAAATAGGATCAATGGAATAGATTAGAAGATGGAGAGGCCTCTATGAACACATCCAGCCACCTGATCTTCAACAAAGGGGCCAAACACACTTACTGAAAGAAAGAGCCTCTTTAAAAAATGGTGCCGGAAAAACTGGCTTTCTACATGCCAAAAACTAAAACTTGATCTGGTCTATTGCCATGCACTAAACTAAAGTCAAAATGGATTAAAAATCTAAACATTAAAGCAAAAACAATCTCCTGGAAGAGAAAGCAGGAGGAACTCTTAAAGACATAGGAGTAGGCAAAGAGTTCATGAACAAACATGTATTTGCACGGGAAACACTTGAAAGAATTAACAACTGGGACCAACTCTTCTAGAGTTTTTGCACGTCAAAAAAATTATCAACAGAGTGAAAAGACAACTGACAAATTTCAAAAAAATCTTAACTAATAAGCACTCAGAAAAAGGTCTTCTCTCTAGAATTCATAAAGAACTAAGATACATTACGGTCCTAAAATTTAAAGACCCAATCCAGAAATAGAAATTGGAGATGAATACACACTTCTCAGAGGATGAAATTAAAAAAGTGAATATATGAAAAAAATGTTCTACATCACTAGCCATCCATGAAATGCAAGTTAAAACAACACTGAGATACCATCTCACTCTAGAAAGAATGGTTATCATAAAGATATCAACCAACAACAAATGGTGGAGAGGATGTGGGGAAAAGGGAACCCTTCTCCACTGCTGGTGGGAATGTAGACTGGTGCAACCACTGTGGAGATCAATGTGGAGATTCCTCACAAAACTAGGACTGGAAATCCCATTCAAGCCAGCTATCCCCCTAATGGGAATTTTCCCAGAGGAACTGGAAACATCATACCATAGTGATATATGTATAACTATGTTTACAGCAGCACACTTTGTGATAGCCAAATTTTGGAAACAACCAAGATGTCCATCACATGAAGGATGGTTGAAAAGATATGGTATTTTTATACAATGGAGTATTACTCATCTATAAAGAATGATAAACTTGAAGCATTTATATTTAAGTGGATGCTACTTGAACACATACTCATAAGTGAAATAAACCAGACCCACCTGTGCAAATATTGTATAGTCTCCCTAGTACAAGAAATCAAAAGAAGAAATACAGGTAGAAAGGTATAACAACAACTAAAAGAATTTAGACAGATAGGGTAAACTGAACTGCATATGTTGCAGAGTAATGATCAGCTTCTCTTCTGGATGGTTAATAAGCTAAATTTGCAGATCAAAAATTGGAGAAATGGAAGGGCTGCAAGGTCAGCCAACATTTTGACCCTAGCCTTTCAAGGTCAGCGAAGACTCACAACATAGGAAAATCTGTATTGTAACATCATGGAACTCAGTTGTGCTCCAAATTTTCTGATCAAGGAGATTATGGAGCCACAGAGGAATGTGATCAATGATGTATAGTGTGCATAAGGAGAATCATATGGAGAGTAAACTTTCCCACAGGCTTTCACAGAGAGCAAATTGGTCAAGCAATGGCCATGAATCATCCACATGGCTGACACTGACAAAGGATCTACAAAGTGCAGTACAGGGTTACAGGACAACCCTGAAGGGACTTGACTGACCTCAGCAGATACAAAAGATACATTTTTTGTTATATAGGTCCTGCTTTATCTTGGTCTTAACCATCCATCAGAAAAGTATAAAAACCAGGTATATAAAATAAAACCATAATATGGTGAGCTGTAAATGGCTCTAGTCAATAACTTCTTCAGATAACCCATTACTATTTTTTTTTCTTTTTTTTGAGACAGGGTCTTACTATGCAGTTCAGGCTGGTCTTAAGCTCACTTTGTAGCTCAGGCTGGTCTCGAACTCACAACGATCCTCCTGTCTCAGCCTCCCGAGTACTGGGATTACAGGCATGCGCCACCACGCCCAGCTAACTCATTACTATTGTGGAATGCTGAACTGTGCTGGACTATTTTGCTGAATTCAAGCATCTACAATAATCGAATGACAATACAGTACCCATCTCTGACAAGACTAAATAAAAAAAGGGGATACAAAGGAAGAACCATTCTGTATTTGTATATACATAACAGGATAAATATGCAGCTAAGTTCGTGTAATTCTATGAGAAGAAAGATTTGCACTAATAGTGTTTGGACAGGATATCCTGTCTGCTTCTTGTACTATGGATAACCACTAGGAAGATAACAATGTAAAAAGTATTAGCTATTGAAACTGTACTGTAATTCTGCCTTTAAAAAAAGAAGATATGTGTACAGCTACATTCTCTTAATTGAATGAATAGCGGCATCTGCTCTAATAGTGTTTGTAAAAAGAATATCATAACTGCACCTTGTACAACAAAATAACCACTAAGAAAACAACATGCACTGTATTATTATTGAATCTGTTCTAATAATTTGATTTGAAACTGTCTCATTGCTATTTGCTCTTCAATAAAATTATGGAAAAAAAACAAGCAATAGCGAAAAGCAAGAAAGAGGGAAGCAGGAAGGTGAAAGTAGTAAATTACAAACCTATGATATGGAGGACCTAGATAGTTATAAAATCTGAGACAGATCTTGAATGGAGAAACAGTAATACTTCAGGAGAGATTATCAGAAACAAACACAGCAAAGTGTGAAAAGACTGATCACAGGTTCTGAATAAAACAAAAGGAATCTATTGTGAGAGGGTGGAGTAATTTTTTATTTTCAATAGTAAGTAGGCCCCAGTGATGCTACATGTCACTCAAATGGAGATGCTTCCATAAGCAGAAAGAAAATCAGAATAATTTAAGGTTCAAAATTCAGTCATATCAAACTATAGTTCAAACAAAAAGTGTGAATGTTTACCAACACAGAGAAAGAAGAGAAAATCTAGGGTCAGATATAAAGTTCATGGGAAACAAAAATAAGGCATCATAAGACTTTTTAGTCCAAGAGAAATGGAAAATACACTAATTAAAGGCAAATGAGGGAAGAGTTTCAAGTAGAAAAATGTGCTCAACAGGTTTAAAGGATACAAAAATGAATTAGATGAGTCTGGAAACATTTTCTCTATACTTTCCCACAAATCAGATCAGAAGGTGGCTATGTAAATGAAACCTATGACTGTGCTTTCTGTATCCAAAGAACTGCCTTCAAGGAGCTACTTGCAGAACATTACACTGAACATTTTATCAATTCAAACGAATTCCTAGCCAGGTGTGGTAGCACATACCTTTAATCTCAGCTACTTAATGGGCTGATGCAGGAGGGTCCCAAGTTTGAAAACAGTCTGAATAACTGACTCACACTTTGTCTCTAAACAAAGAAGTTTAAAAGGCTGGGAATATAGATAAGTGCTCCAAGGGTTCAATCTCCAGTATGACAAGAGAAAAAAGGAAAAAAAAGTCCTGTGATGTTAAAAAAAGGCAATTCAAGAAGTCTTTCAATAGACAAGAATATACTTTGTATAACATTCCATAATTCTAAAGAAGTACTAAGATGTTTGCAAATAGTCAAACAATTTATAATTCAATAAAAAGAGAAAATAACATATTATTTTATTTTTTGAAAAATTATAAAATAATTAAGGCTAGTAATTAATAATATATATTTTACTTAAAATCCGAAAGCTGTTCTAAAAAAATGGCAGGGGGTGGGCAGAGGTTGCAAGATATCTCAAAGACTAAGTGCTGCTCAGCAAAAGCCCAGGGACTGGGATTCAAACCTTAGCACTGCTGACAAGCATGCTGCCCCAACCACTGAGATCAACTGTAATGGTGCACACCTGTAATCCCAGTGCCGGGAAGCTGAAAATAGGAGGATCATTAGGAGTCTAGACTGCATAGTGATATCCTGAACCAAATACATTAAAAAGAAAATCCTAAAGCTCATTATATTAAAAAAAAATAGTAATGGTATTCCTGGAGCCGAGGAGATGGCTCAGTGGAATAAGCACTTTCCTGCAAGAGCAAGGGCCTGAGTTCAATCTCCAGTTCCTCAAAAAAAAAAAAAAAAAAGCTTCCTCCTTCCCTGTAGTTGCAATTTTTACATATAACTTAGTAGGTACTTGTGATTACATAAAGAAAAAAATGTACATGTAATTGAAATGACTAGAGGATAAAGCCAGATAATATTAAAGCTTCCCATAAAAAATATTAAATGTCTTTTACAAGTAAAAGATAATTACTTAAAATCATATCAAAACTAGAAAATGTATTCAAATCATACATATAAACAATAACATATTTTATGAAAATATAATTCAACTACTATACTGGTTATGTGGTATTTCCTCTGAGAGTATCCATTTTAGCAAATACATGCAAAGATCCTCTCTATGTCTTCCCTCAGGAGACACCTATGTTTTCTACCAGCAGATGTGGGAAGAGACAGGTCACGATATTCAATGCTGGGTATTTTTCCAGCAATTACCACATACAATCTTTATCTTTACTCTTATTCTGTTCCAAATCGGAGACAGTCTTTTTAATGTAATCAATTTTAGTATTCTAGACATAAGTTTTAACTCTATTTGACAACATTAAATAAGTTCCATATATACAAAGTAACAGTATTTATCTCTAATTCATTGAAAGGGGGTCAAATAAATAATTTGTTTTCTCACCAGTCAACATGGAAATAAAAGTTGATTAATTCTAAAATTCATTTAAATAGTTTTTTTCTAAATTCTATATTCTTTTCAAAGTGTGATTGTACAATATAGGCTAAGGATGTAGCTCCTATCATGGCTAAGGTTGTATGTTTGATCAATAATAAGAGCAATTCCAGGGGCCAGGAAGACGGCTCAGTGGAATAAGTGCTTCCCTGGCAAGAGCAAGGACCTGAGTTCAATCCCCAGCTCTGCCAAAAAAAAATAGTAATTCCAAAATTTATACATAAAAGTAATTTCATAAATCATATGATACCTGTAGAGTGTTTTCCTAATGTTATAATCTTGGAAATACATGAAAAAAAATTTTTTTAATTTTCTTTTTGGGGAGGAAAGCTGGTGCTGGTGACTTAACACTATCACTAAGTCAGCCTGACCTAGTCTCACTCACAGGCTCCTTATGGACAATATTTAAATTAGAGCAGAAAACGGAAACATACAAATACAAAACTATGTACTGAAGAAACTGCCAATAACCTGATCTAGTCAATGATGGTAATGTTCAGTATCTATAATGTCCAATACACAGCCTATAGCCTAACAGGATTATTGTATGTACTATGCTATGATTTAGAAAATTACTTCTAAATATTTAATTGTAACTGTTTAAATTTAAATAGATGTAGTTTATGGATACTATTTTATTTTATTTATTTATTTTTATGGCGGAACCAGGGATTGAACTCAGGCCCTTGCGCTTGCCAGGAAAGTGCTTAGTCTACTGAGCCATCTCCCCGGTCCCATGGCTACCATTTTAGATGGTACCATTAAATGTATATTTTTTTCCTTATAGCGCTGGGAATCAAATTCAAGAGTTTTTATGTGCTAGGCAAGTATCTTACCACCCTGAGCCCCACAATTCTGCATTTCTGAAACAGTATAGGGACTGAACTATAAAATAATGTTCCTTATTTTTTAAAAAATTTACTGTCAAAGGGACAGGGAGGGGCGGCTCATTGGAACAGTGCATGCTTAGCATGTGCAAGGCCCTGTGTTTAATTCCGCACATGAGAGGGGAGGGAGGAAGGGAAGAAGAGAAAGAAGAGAGAATGACACAGAGAAAGAATGTCAGAGAGAAAATGACAGAGAAAAAGAAGGAAATGGAGACAAAACACAGACAGAAGAAGGGAGGAAGGGAGGAAGGGAGGGATGAAGGGATGGAGGGACGAATTAGAGTGGGAAGAAAGAATGGAAGTAAGGAATGAAAGTATTTTAAGAACTGGGAAAAAATCCTGTATTTTGTTCATAGGATATATTCATTCCAGTGAAAGTGCTCCAAATTTAAGAAAGAAATTATTCTATCTTCAAATAACTTTGAAGTTTAAGTTTTAGAGAAAAATGACTTAACCTACCAAAGAATCTTTAATGTATATTAGTGCTTATGAAAGAAAATGGTTTTGGACTTTGAATGCAGTTCTAAACAATATCGGGTTATATCAGTATTGTTTGGTACTAATCTATCAGTCTGCTTAGTTTGCTCAGCTGGGCAGCCATGCTTTACTGTTATTTACTCATGTACTGCTGACTAAAACCCCAACAGAACATAGACATAAAGTAAATGCATTTTACTAATGCATTTTACTAGTTTTATAGTCTTATTTGGAACCTCGTTTGCTAACAATTACTTATCTCTTTAGTGTTTCAGAAGAAAAAACAAGCTACTTTAAAAGACAGAATTTTATATAAACATTTCATATTATTACATAAGACAGACGCCTGCTATCTCAGTTTAGAGCAAACATAAAAATAAATCATATTGGGGTTGGGGTATAACCTGAGATGACTCCCCAGCACCAAAAACATAAAATTAAAAGAGAAGATACTATAAAACATTAACAGAAGTTTGTTAACACTATTTCAGGCAGTTTTGTTAAGTTAGATATGTACCAATTTGCATACTTAATGCAACAAAGCAGACACCAGATCATTTCCTGACCTGTGCATTTACAGACTATTTTGGTAACCAGGCTAAAAGCAGTTGCCTAATTTCATGAGAGAAAACATTTTAAATTTAGCAGAGCTCATTTAAGCAAAGAACAATTCACTAAGTGGGCTGTACTCAGAACCAGACAAGGTTCACACAGCCTCATGCTGTGACCTTATGTAGGAAAAAAAAAAAAAAAAAAAAGCAGGAGGAAGCTGAAAAAATACAATTGATTGGTTGGGGTTGAAAGTCTCTAGGTAAATATTAGTAGGCAATTTCTACTTGGTACAGTCACTGGTTTAGTTCTACTGTTTGTAATGGGCTTTGGTTTGCTTGGTAGGAACTTAAAAGCTCTGGAGCTGCCCTGACCTAATGGTTTCCTAATTAAAAAAAAATAAATAAATGCTTTCAAGGGACAGAGAGGAATGAAGATCAGCAGGTTGCATAGTCATGGGTTCCAACTCTAAGCAGTACAATAACTTTTGGGCATCACATCCACTGAAAGCTTCCTGTGCTCAGTGATAATAGCACTCTAGGCAGAGTCATTTTAATGTATCAGATGTGCTTTCATTTAATGTTCAGAGGCTGTTAAGGAAGGCAACAGTTCCAATTATTCCTGCTGTTGCAAATTAATCCCTCTTAATCTACTGTGAAACTAATAAAAATTAGTTAAAAATGAAAACTGACTGAATCCTCAAAATAAAGTATAATCAATACTCATTTGATGAGCTTCCAGGTAGTGATTCAACCTCAACTCACAGGGAAAAGCTTTTGTTATCAGGACCCTACCAGATACTGGCTTTTTACCTCTTTAGCAGTTCATCTGCATCCTTTATAATAATGTTTATAAGGCTGGGGATGTACCTTAGCTCAACAAGCATGCAGTAAGTAAGCCCTGGGTTCAATCCCCAGCACCATAAAAACAAAACACACATAAACACCTTTATAAAAACTGGTAAACATAAGTAAAATATTTTCTCTTAGCTTTGTGAACCATTCTAGCAAATTATTACACCACCAAGAAGGGGATCGTGGGAACTCCCAATTTATGGCCTATTGGTCAGATGTTGGCAACTGACATTTGAAATAGGGGCAGTCTTATGAGATGGACTTGTACAATCTGACATTAAGTCAGTCCAAAATGAATTAAATTTCAGGGCATGCAGTTGTTATATAGAATTGGTAAATTGCTTAGTGTGATAAACTCATCTGATGTCAGAATTATTGTGTAATCAGGGATTTTTTAAGAGGAGTTATTTATTTAGAGACAGGATCTTGTTCTACAATTCAGACTGGCCTTTGATCTCACTGTATAAGCCTAGACTGGCCTCAGAATCCTGAAGATCCTCTTACCTCAGCCTCATAAGGGATGAGATGAGAGGCATGAATCACTACGAGTGGCATTTGTGATTGCAGAAAAACTTTTTTCCTTAGCTAACCTCCTTAAAATAACTCATTATTGGGCCAGCCAAATAGCTCAGCAGATTAAAGTGCCTGCAAGTAGAAGCAGGGGCTGAGGGTTCAATCCCTGGGCCTGTCACGCTGGCCTCACTCCCTGGGACATGCTGAGATGGCAATTAGGACTGGGTGTGGTGGTGTGCACCTGTAATCCCAGCTCTTGGGAGGCTGTAAATAGGCAGATCACTACCAGTCTGATCTAGTAGTGAGATCCTGAACATCCTGTAGACCCTTCCCTAAAAAGTACAATAAATAAATAAATTAAATAACTCATTATCAGTAGCACTACTAAAACCAGATAACATTTTCAAATAATTTATGTTGGCAATTTATAAAAATTGCTAAAATCATATTCATTTGTAAGAGTTGTCTGTATTGTACTAGGTGAGTAGAACTTTATAGAAAAGCTGTAATTTCCATAATTGACTCTCAGAAATTTTAGACAAGTAGCAAAAACCTTATTACATGAAGTTTAGCTACACGCCTGACTACAGCTTCATTTTTGTTGTTGTCGATTAAAAACCATGCAAAGCATGACTGTGTTAAACTTGGTAAATTAAAAAAAAATTAAAAATAACTAATACAACCACAATGGGAATCAATATGAAGATTCTCCAAAATAGTAAAAATAGAAATTCCATTCAACTTAGCTTTCCCCTACTTCTTCTATATTCCTAAAAAAGTTAAAGACATCATATTATGGTGCTGCATGCACACCTGTATTTATAGCAGCATACTTCACACTAGCTAAGTCTTAGAAACAGCCAACAGGTCCATCAATAGATGAGTGGATAAGGAAAATGTATTTACACATATAAAGACGGATAAACTTGAGTCATCTGTAGGAAAATGGATGCACCCTGAACCCAAAACATTAAGTAAAATAAGACACACAAGTTTAAATATGGTTTTTCTTATGTGAAATATCCAAAGTATAAATAAGTTAAAGAACAAAATAAAAGACAGACAATAGGAAGCAGGGAAACAGATCTTATGCAGATGGAAAGGGAACCAAGAAATGGGTAGACAGGGAAAAGAAAGGGGAGAAGAACACGAAGTAATTCAGATATGTCATGTACATGTACTAACTACATACAATGAATGTAGTTATATACTGCAAACACACAGTAATAAAAAGGGTGAGGGAATATACAAGCTGCCTGTTTTGCCAAACTTTGACACTACATTTTTTCAACATTTCTCAAAATCCTGACTCATTCATAGGCTTTTACTTTAGAGCCATAATTGGGTAAAGGAAAGAGGTAGTAGTGCTGCCAACTGGTGTTGAAACATACTTGAGGTTATATCCAAAAATGAACTAATCACTTGGGTGAAGTAATGCACTGAAGTTTTATTTGAGAATAAAATGTTTCAGGTATAGTACTTTTATATCTCTAACTACAAATTCTTTGGATAAATTAATTCAAATTGTTGCAACACAAAAAACTGCCTATGAGAAATACTATTATCTACATTAAACCACATTATTTCAATCAAATTAGTATTTTAGTCCTACCAACAAACATCAGTGACTCATCCACATAGCTGACACTGACAAAGGAGAGGTACAGGGTTACAGGAAAACCTTGAGGGGACTTGATTGACCTCATCAGATACAAAAGTTACATTTCTTGTTATATAGGTGTTTATCTTGGTCTTAACCATCCAGCAGAAAAGTATAAAAATGAGGTATATAAAGTTATGATGAGCCGTGAAAGGCTCAAGTTAACAACTTCTGCGGATAACCCACTACTATTGTGGACTGCTGACTGTGTTGGATTGTTTTGCTAAATTCACGCACCTATGGTATTTAGATGCCAATGGAATGCCTATCTCTGATAGGACTAAACAAAAAAAAGGGGCTAGAAAGGAAGGACCACTTTGTATTTGTATATACAGGCTAGATATAGAGCAACTTTCGCTTAATTCAATGAGACTATTTGTATTAATAGTGTTTGGACAGAATATACTCTCTGCTCCTTGTACTATGGATAACCACTAAGAAGATAACAATGTAGAAAGTATTAATTATTGAAACTGTCGTATTAGTCAGTTTTGAAACTGTCTCATTGCTATTTGTTTCTCAATAAAATAAAATAAACAAATGTCAAATCATTAGATAATGTGCCTAAAAAAAAAAAAACCCTCATTTGAACAAGGTAGCAATCAAATAAACATAAACTCATAGTTTTATAAAGTTTTTATGTACCATAGGTAAAAACTGATTAACAAATGTTAATTATCAGATAATTTATACATTTTTCTACTAACATTTTTCTATAGACATTTAGAAATATTAAATAATGATAACTACTATATGTTTTGTTTTTACTTAGGACTTTTAGAATAATGTCATCATAACCAAAAAAATGTAGTTTAATGATTTCACGCCTACCAAAGAACTACATAACCCTACTTTGTCCTTAGAATTTTGCTATACGTTCATGACATGCTTTTGGCAACCCATAAGTATTTTGGTTGTTACACCATACTTAGCAACTTCACAGGAATACTGAGAAGTTCAGTTAATTATGCTTTTAAAAATTTTTGAGGCACACAGATGAAAGAGAGTGGTATAAAGTTCACATACAATTAATTGCTATGTACTTGATGAAAACCACCACTTAAAAACATCTAATAACATGGATGAACTTTAAAAACACTGTACTACATGAAGTAAGCCAAGTTACAAAAGACAAAATCATACTGTGAGCTCACGTATATTAGGTACTAGTCAAATTCATACAGAAAGAAAGTAAAATGATGGCTGCCAGGGAGTAGGGTTCAATGGTTGCAGAGTTTCAGTTTTGAAAGTTTCAAAACTTCTGAAGCTGGATGGTAATTATGGTTGCACAACAATATGATTATAATAAATATACTTTAAAGTGGCTAAACTGTGAATTTAATGCAATCATAAATGGTAAATTTAACAATAAAAAAAAACTTAAGGAGTATGAAAATATAAATCACAAACCAGTCCTAAAACTTACTCATTCACTAATTCTTTAAATGTTAATGAAATCATTCTTTTATTCATTCACTCAGCAAATATTTCTTGAGTAGGTATGCTTTGTTTGTATTGTATTAGGGACCGGAACCTAAGACTTTGCACTGATCTATATCCCCACTCCTTTTTTATTTTTTATTTTGAGACAGGCTCTCAATAAATTACCTGGGGTAGGTTTGAACTTGCAAACCTCCTGCATCATTAACCTCAGAATGCTAGGACAACAAATGTGTGTGATTATACCTGGCTCATTATATTCTATGGTACAAAAGAATGTACCTAGAGAGCCTTCAGGCTAAGCTATATCCCCAACTTATTTATTTATTTATTACTTTAGTAGGATCTTGCTAAATTGTACAGTCTGGGGTTGAACTTGTGACCCTCCTGCTTTGGCCTTCTTCAATGTGGGGATCACAGAAGCGTGCTACCAATCATTTACTGAGTGCTTTCAACATAACAAGCACAGTGCTAGGCCTAAGAAGGAGGCAGTGAAGGAAGATTAATCAAGATTAATCACTGTTTTCACAGAATTTATATTCTAGTAGTAGAGACCTACAAAACAACAAAGAAGAAAAATGTACCTCTTTATAGCGATTAAGTGCTATGCGAAAAGGCAAGGAGATAGAGTAACAGCAATAACATCTCTGAGAAGAAAGCTTCCCTGACAGCAGAATGAAGAAGAAATACTCAAGACCGAGAGAAATAAATTGTGAAAGCCTTCAATGAAAAGATTTGATGTCTGCAAAAATGATCAGAAGGTCCAGGGCATAGTAAACTAGAACAGGGTATAGGAGAACTAAGCACAGATCACACAAGGCCTAAAAAAATAAAAGTAGTTAAGATGTTATTCCACATATTTTATAGCCATATGATTGTAACTAACAAAATAATGTCATCTGACTTTTTTTTAAAGGGGAGGACAAAGAAATCAAAACATAGAGACCAATTGAGAGACTAACTCAGGTGGAAGTAAGGTGACTCTCGTGGTCTCATGGTAGCAACATTGGTGGTGAGAAGTAGTTATATGTTTGTTTGTCAACTAGATAACTAAGAATGAGTGTTGCATGCATGCATAATGCCCTGGGTTCAATCTATAATACGGGAGGTTGGGATGCCTCCAAGATCCTAAATGTACAAATTGAATAACATTACCAAACATTGAAATGTAAAACATTGGTGTTGAAACGGATTTAAGAGTAGAGTTAGTAGTGAGAATAGTAAGGAATCAAGTGTTTGGTTTTGCCAAAGTTACATACCCAAGTTTCAGGAAAGACAACATGATAAAGTGTGACAAATGATGATGAAAAAACACTTACATTTCACCGATGCTCTATCAGGGATATTACTGATAAGTTCAAACCTGGTACATGCTGCTAAATTACAATGGCCCTGGTTCAACATGGCCAAATCCCCAAAACAACAGTTTATTTTTACATGACCACGTCCTCCTTGTTCCCCACTCCAGCCCTGGGTACAACTTCCTTTTACGTTTCCCACATATAAGGGGGCCTACAATAAGCTCCTTGTGTATCACAGAACCTGCCCTTCCAACTCTGCCCCTAAGAAAAAGTTCATAAAACCTCACACTCCCTGTCAGGTAGAGGATCTCCTCATTTCCCTGCCTCAATCCTCTGCATGTCTTCAGAGTTAATAAAGGCTCCCTACCCTCCTTCAGTTCTGTTTCTCTTTCTCTCTGCTGCAGCTGGTGATAAAACCTAATAGTTATAAGGACAAAAGCAGTAATAGGGCAGTTAAAGCAAAAAAAGTAAGAGGAGTATATGTGGCATTTTGGAGAACTGTTTGAAGGTATTTTATTATGAAGAATGGTAAAGAAATAAAATGTAGCTGCGGGAAGAATGGTATGTGGAAAACTTTTTGTATTAAAATGAGAGATAGTGTAGCAAGCACATTTATATGCTGATGAAATAATCTGGAGAGAAAAAAGTGGTGGAAAAGGAGAAGCAAAGTAAATTATTACTAAGTGTCCAATACATGCATAAATCTGTCCTTACCACTAGAAATACAAAGATAATAAATAAATGGAAGATATGTGACTAAGTAATGAGTTATATGGAAACTGTTCTGAAGATCACAGGAGAAAATATAAAAATATTTAAATTAAATTAAAATTAGAAATAATAGCATTTTTATAATAGATTGTTATTTTGAAAATATCACATGCAATTATGTTGATATATGATAAGAATTTCCTCTTAAACTTTATCCACACAAATGCACCATATAAACATAATACCACATACAACTTTTATTTGATTACACATAGTGGGTTTTAAAGAGAATCAATATCATACAAATATTAAAACTAGCAATCTAAGATAACTATACTTTCTCTTTTCCCTTCTCTGCACTGATCCATTTTTACTTTTAGATGTTCAGTGTCTCCCTATACTGTAATTCATCTAGTACACAAAGCAGGAAGCCATTATTGCATCATATTTACAAAAGTCTTCATAATCTCCAGTTTCCTTTCTTCCATTTATATCTACCATGTTTCCTGTGTCCTTAAAAGGTTAAGAACTTGAGGGGCTGGGGAGATGGCTCAGTGGAATAAGTGCTTCCCTGGCAAACACAAGAGCCTAAATTCAGTCCCTGGTACCACCAAACAAACAACCAAAAAGAAGTTAAGAACTTGAAAGTCAAAAAAGCCATTGACTAATTACATATTAGAATAAATTTAGGTAAGTTATTCAAACAGACATTTACATTTTAAATTTTTCCTTATAATTATAAACCTTTTATACCTAGGGAATTTCTCTGCCTTGTACTACTATTAAAAAAAGATGAAATGTGAATTTACAAAAGCAAATAATATACAAAATAAAATAATTGAAGAAATTGGATGTGAATGTTAGATGAGGCCAAAACTAAGGTTGGTATCAAAAATGCATGCCACAAGACCCCATAACCTCGGGGAAAGGGGATGAATACATGTCTTTAAATTTCTTAATAACAGTAGCAAAAAAGAAACAGCCACCATGTGAAGCTTTTACTTTTTACAACATTCATAGTATTCCTAAAGGGAAACAAATCATTTTCTTAATGAAAGCACAGCTGTTTTTGCTGTTGAGACCTAAGAAAATTTCTACTGAATTTAGAATAGTTTAAAAATATTCTGGTAATACAATTATGAGCTTAGTAGGACCATTTAATTTCTGTCAGAGATGGCCTATACTACAGTATTTGAGCATGTCAGCATCTGAAACAATGGTTTAAATACATAGCGTATTACTTTACTTCATGGATCAAATTTGAAATTAATAGAGTTGGAGCTTTAGTCATTAATTTCCTAAAGTGTTTATTTGTTTGTTTATTGTATTGACAGGGTATACAGGTTCTACAGGTTCTCACTGGGTAGACTGGACTTGTCATGATCCTCCTGTTTACAGTCTCCCAAGTGCTGAGATTACAGACATGTGTCACCATGCCCAGTCTCCATCACCCTCTCAGTGTACCCTGAGGGCAGGGCCAGCATTGGCAGGCCCAGGGATCAAACTCCTGGGCCCTGTGTCTACCTTAAGCAGGTGCTTTAATCCGCTGAGCTACTTGGCTGGCCCCAAAGTGTTAAAATTTATAAAATTAAAAGGACTCTTTAGAGATAAAAATTATCATTTTAACCATTATAAAGGGTACAAGTCAGTGTTTTTTAGTATATTGACAATGTTGTGTAACTACTCTCAAGCTTGGCTAATTCTACAATACTTTATCTAACCCCAAAAGAAACAAGTACTATGCAATTCAAGCAACCACTTCTCATTCCTCGCACTGCCTCTGGTGAATTCTCTCCCTTCTCAACAATCAGAGGTACTGCCTTGTCAGTAAACAGCTGATGCTCATAAGAGGCATTACTTTAAGAATTAGCAAAAACTTTAACTTGTCAAGTCATCAGGAAAGATAGCTATTAGTACAGCTTGCAGCATTTTCATGGAAACTATCGAAATCAACATTATTACACTTTGTAACAAAAAGGCATATAATTTTTTCATACTCACTGAATAAAGGTACACAGACAAAACATTATCAACCAGATGAAATAAACACTGAAAATAATCAATTACACACACACACACGTATAAATTAGTTCTCATTTATGAGAAATGAATTCTTCATGCAGAGTGAAAAGTTTTAAGACTTTAAAAGTGATGCCAGTTGGATCGTCTGACACCACCAACAATATGTGCAAATGCCTGGACTACTCTGGACTGAAGACCCAATCCTCGTTTTCTTTTTTTGGTATTACTGAGGTTTAAACTCAGAGGCAAGTCTTTTTTTTTTAAGACAAGGTTTCCTCAAACTGTCCAGACTGTCCTTGAACTTGCAATCATCACGTCTTAGCTTCCTGAGTTCAGATTTTAGGCATGGGGCACCACTCCCAGCTCTGGCAATGTTTTTCTTCAAAATTCTGAGAATAGAAGACACTGATATATGCTTCAGCTACAATCAGACACCAGAATAATGAAAATAACCCTTCGTTTCCTAATTATGATGTGCAAGAACTAAAATTTAAAATAATACTAATGGATTTGGTAGTAGAAAATGACACGATGGTAAAAGCTGCAAACTTGGTTTCCTAAATATTGAAATTTTACTAGGTATTAGACTAGAGATACACCAGTGCTTGGGGATACATACTAGTGCTTGCCTAGCTGAATTTGATCTTCAGCGCTGAAAAAAGAGGAAAAAAAGGCATCATATTTGATTGGATATAATTTTTTACTTCATTGGTATCATAGTAAGTGAGTTTTATTGCCCCATTTAGAACTTTTCCTCAAGAGTCAAGTTTCCACGACTTCCTCCTACCATTATTTGGGATAGACTCTGCTCTACCTGTAGATGCAAAGGCAACATTTACTAAGTAACTAAGTAACAATTTATATCCTCTGTTCTATAACATTATGTAGTGATTTATAAAAATCATTTCAACATATATTTTAATATCACCAATGAAGTATTATAAATTTACATCATTCAACCCTGTTCTCAAAGCAATAGAGAGGCGACATAATGAAAAGCAGACGATTATTATTCTTTGATTGTGAATTAAACAAGCATGAAACTGAAATTCTTCAAAAACAATAGTTACCGTCAGTTTCTTTAATGCCAAGTGAGCTATTCAAAATAAAACAATCACTATTTGGGGAGTGATTGAGAGAATTTCAATAGATTGCGGCCTCTGAAGACTGGGTTCTTCCTTTTCCTTACAATACATATTGGCAAAATAAGCAACAACGTTGCAATAAAAATAAACAAATTTAATGCTCAACTTCTATAATTATCCAGCTCACCAAACAGCAAAGTATTTATTACTAAAGAGAAATTGCATGAAAACACAAATATAATGTTTGCTATCTTAAAAAATCGGTAGTTCTGGGATTTGAAAAAAAATAATAAAAAGACTCATAAAATTATATTTTTAGTTTCAAAACTTAAAAATTGTTTCAAAATTTTCTAATTGTTTTGTCATCATATTTCAAAGATGCATATAATTAAATACTGAAAATTTTTAGCACAATTCAAGTGAGAGGATTTTTAGCACTATCTTAAAACAAGTTAGCTATATGGCATATACAGAACATAAGAGATAGATAGATAGATAGATAGACAGACAGACAGACAGACAGATATCTTAATGCTTTATTTTATTATTTTTAAGACATATTTAAATGCTCAACTTGTATGAAAAAATATATGCTACAAAAAATAAACAATAAAAACTGTTTATAAAAAAACAAGCTACCTATATGCATTAAAATGAAAATAATCCTATGCATAGTGTCTAGCACACAGTAGATTTTCAATACACAATTGTTAAACTAATACTTATTTATGTATACATTAGCTGTGCCTCACTTTCCTCTGAGATATGACCCCAGTGAATTAAGAATTGTTTTTTGTTTTAGTTTAAAACTTGTGCTTGGAAATCAATTTCACTTTATAAAATGGATAGCATTATTTCTGTATTTTTAATGAAATTTCATTACATAGAAAGAGGCAATAGATATAAAGTAGAACATACTCAATTTGAGAATCTATGTATTACCTATATATCACCCTGAGGAGAGAGTGACCTCTGTCTTGACTGACCTCTTGCTGAAAGTGCATATTTCAGCCCTAAAACATGCATTCATTCTTTTTCTCTCTTTCTCATTTTCTCTCTCCCTATTCCAGGACATTCACATTACTTTTTTTCCTTATTTCTCTCTCTTTCTTTCCATTTGTCAGGCAAAAAGCAACCTCTTCTAGAAACTATTTTTTAACCTGTCCCATCCACTTTCCAGTCCTAAACATAACTTGGTTGCAATTCTTGAAGCTTCATAAGTGAGAGAATGTAAATAGCCCCTAAGGTATTATACACACTTCTATTACTGAATAATAAATCTAGTATTGTTAGAACTTTTTATCATTGTTTCCTTTCCCTATATTTCATATAACTTTAACTGAAAAGTAATTATGTCTGACACTAATGAGGTTCAGAATATGCTGAAGAAATCAGAAAAAAAAATATGTACAAGAAGAAAGAAAAATATTTTCCTCCTCCATATTATATAACAGGACCAGGGAGATGGCCCAGTAGAATTAGCGCTTGCCTGGAAAGGGCAAGGGCAAGGGTCTGAGTTTAATCCCTGGTTCTACCAAAAGAACAAAAAACATAAACTATATAACAGATGCTCCTGGCATAATAAATTAAATATATGGCCTTTGGCTTTCGATTCTAGTCCAGAGCTCCTAAAGCCTTGGAATTTACTGTCCTTTGCATTTGACTGAGATAGCTCATAGGGTAGAAGGATTAGATGGCTTCCTGACAGGGCTTGATCTTCAGGAAAATACAACCACAGGATAAGAGGATTTGAATCAATCTCCAGAAAACGAAGAGAAGCTGGAGATTGAGATTATGATTTAATCCCTCATACCTATATAATAAAACTTCCATAAAGAACCCCTCAATGATGGAGGAGTTTCCAAGCTGATGAACAGATCCACATATTGAGAGTCCAGGATACTCTGACACCACAGAGACAGAGGCTATGCTATGTTCAGAACCATTTTGGACCATTTCCAATATACTTCTTCGCCTACCTGCTCATTTCTATAAAAATATAGTAAGTATAAAATATTTCTAAATTTTATGTGTTCTTTTAGCAAATAATTGAGCATGAGTGGGGTTGTAGGAACTTCAGAAAAGTAGTCATCCAGGAAGACATAAAGGCATTATCGGTCTCATTTGTGGCTAGATTCTGAAATGAGGGCAATGTTGTGGGACTGAGATTTTACCCAGTGGTGACAAACTTATGGAATGTGTGCCACAGCAGGCCATTTGTTATCACTGAAGCTCTAAAAGGTTCACCATCACCTATGAGACCTGCACTATTAATAGTAATTATCAGAAATAAATTAAATTACTGGAGCCTAAATTCTTGGAAAATTGGAGAAACTACTGTTTTGGGGGAGAAAACCCCACAGTATTCAATATATTTATTGAATAAATGAATGAAAAATGAAGAAAAGTACATAAAAGTTACTTGTGTTTATTTTATTTATTAGTAAATATAGTCATTTTATTACATTGTTTAATTCATGTTGGGGATTTACTTGAGGCCCTCACAGATATTAGGGAATTGCTTTATCAACAGTGTTATTGATAGCTCCAGTTCATTAATGGATTATTCATTTACTCAGGTTTAAAAATCTTAAAATAACTGTACTAATTTATATTTTTCTAAGAATTTACTTATTTTATGTAAGATTTCAAAATTACACATTTTTTTATAATCTCAAAAATTTTTCAGATAAACATTTGCTTTGTTACTTCTTAGGTGCATAAGTTTTTAGGATTATTATTTCTCATAATAATAATTGAAAAGACAGTAGAAATGGCACATATTTAGAAGACCAGGATGAGAGATACTCAATCATGGATTTTGTATTCCACATTACTGTCATTGGTGTAGTTGCTTATATCACCAGCATACAGAGTTAGTCTAAGTCAAAATTCTAAACATTAACTGTTATTTTCAAAACAACTGATGGGAATTTTTTTTTGTTTTTGTTGGCATTTTTGTGGTATCAGGGATTGATCTTAGGACACTGCACTTGCCAGGCAGGTGTTTATTCTACTGAGCTATCTCCCGGGCCCAAATTTTTTGTTTGCTTATTTATTTTATTATTACTATTATTATTACTTTTTTTTTTTTTTTTTTGGCAAAACCAAGGATTAAACTCCAGCCCTTGCATTTGCCAGGCAAGCACTTATTCTACTGAGCCATCTTCCTAGCCCCAATGATTTATTTATTTATTTAGTAGTACTGGGGATCTAACAAGGGACCTTGTGCTTGCCAGGCAGGCACTTAAACTGCTGAATTCTCTCACCAGCCCTCTGATGGAAATTATTGGTACAATCATCTCAGTAATCCTGTATAAAGCTGCATAATTCCCCCCTTTCTTTTTCCCTATCTTTTCTCCTTTCCCTCATCTTTGTTGTTTAATCCTTATGTTCAGTTTCTTTCCATTTTACTATATCCATTAAACCTTTCAGGTGTTATTTATTCTTCCAGGTTCTTACAATAGGGAGACAGTATGATATTTACATATGTGGGTTTGATTTCATTTATGCAGCCTCTAGCTGCATCCACTTGCCTAAAGATTATTTCTTAATAATCCTTGAAACTCTTCTATCATTAACATCTGTTGTCCCTGTTATGTTTCTCACAGTGTTATATACTTCATTTTTTTTGATTTTCAAGTTATTTTTATTTATTTATTTTATTTTTGTGGCCAGCTCAGCCTGCCCTGGAGGGGGAATGGTGTGGTGTGTGCTGCAAGAAGTCGAACTGCAGTCCCTATGCTTGCCTGAGATTGCCTAAGAAAGCACTTTAGACCACTGAGCTATCTCACCAGCAACTCTGTCTAAAATTCATATAACTATTCAATTTCCTTTTGCCTAGTAAACGTGGGGCATATTTTTACAGCCCTTTACTTTTCATCTATTTATGTTTTAATTTTAAAGCGTATTTGTTTTTGACAGCAAATAGTTGTCTTAAGTTTTTATCCAATCTGATATTTTCTTCTTATTTGGGATATGTAAATCATTTACATTCAATATAATTATCATTAAAATTGAAAATCTACCACCTTGCTAATCATTTAGTCCCCACATGTTTTTTTTTTCTTTGTTTTACATTTCCTGTCTTCTCTGGATTATTAGTTATTGCTGAAGAAGAAGAAAGGTACAGAAAAAAGACTCATTTTATAAAGCTAGTATAATTTTGAAAGCAAAATCAATTTCAATTGCAAAATTCTAAATATATTGGTAAATCAAATCTAGGAGAATATTAAAATACTGTTAACATGTCATGGTTAAGTACATTTTATTCTGAGAATGCAAGAACAGATCTATTTCTACAAAGTTATTACTGTTAATCATGATAAAATAAAAAATGAAAAAAATTATTATTCTCTCAAAAGAAGTGAGGAAAAAAAGCCAGGCATGATGGCACAGCTGTAATCACAGCAATGTGGGAGGCTGAGACAAGAGGATTGTAAATTCAAGACAAGCCTAGGAAACTTGGCCAATTATTGAGTTAAAAAGGTAACTAATTAAAAAAAAAAAAAAAGGCTGGGGATGTAGCTCATTGCAAAGACCTTAGAGTTCACTCATTGGTACTAGAAATACAAATTAAACAAAATTCAAAAAATCAATAAAATTTAACTCTAAGTCAAAATTTAGAATATTCTCCAATCTGAAGGAACAGTAGAAAGTTTTTCAACATAACAATGTGTTAACACTAGTAAATGTCAAATTAAATTTAAACATTTCTATTAGAATTAAGAAAGAGCTGAGTGTTTATTGTCCTCATTTTTCTTCAGTAATAGATACATGTAGGATTTATGGCAGAACACCCATTTGAAGTCCAGTCAACAACTGGCACCAACCACAAGACATAGCTATCTCACCAACTCTAGACTTTAAGTCACCCTAGCTAAGGCCTGCAGAACAGAGAAAAGGCAATTTTCTTAAGCTTTGCCTATATTCATAAAACATAAAAGCAATGATATAAAATGAAATAATTGATGTTTTAAGCCACTGTATTTTGCATTATGGGAAAAGATTTAAAAAAAACAAAAGCACAACAACATAAAACATAATCAATACCTGAGATTCTGGATTGAAAACACAAACTAGAGGGGAGGGGAAGTGAAGGGAGGAGAAGGAGGGGGGGAGGGGAGGAGAAGGGAATGGAAGGAAGGGGAAGGAAGAGGAAGGGAGGGGAGGGGAAGGGAGGAAAGGGGAGGGAAGGGGAGAAGAAGAAAAGAATGAGCAGAATCATGAAGTAAAAACCTGGTAACACTGACTTAAACAATTTAAAAACTTCTAAACAAGATTCACGCTGGTGGCTTACACCTGTAATCTCAACATTCTCAAAAACTGAAGAAGGAAGATTATCAGTTTGACTCCAGTTTGGGTAAATTAGGACACAGTAAGACCCTGCCTCAAAGAATAAATAAAGGAGTAGGTATAACTTCATAGTGCAAGGCCCTGGGTTTAACTCCCAAAGCAAACTGCTAAACAACAAAAACATTCTAATCAAACTGAATAGAAAATAGAGCTTTTGTAAATGGGAAGACCAACAATTGGAAGGAGCAGAGAGAAAAGGTAAGGGTACAGAATGAAAATACAGTGAAAATAATAGGGATGTATTACGTACATGTACCAAATCACCACAGTAACTGTAATCATTATGTACTGCAAACATGTAGTAGTAGAAAAAAAGTTAAAGTTCAAGAGAATATAAGCAAACAGTTCACAAAAGAAAAATATAGAAATGACTACTAAACATGAAAGATGTTCAGCCAGAGAAATAAAAATAACAATCAACTATCAATTTATAACAAAGCAGATACAAACGAAGAAGGACGTCAGTTCAGTATCTTTTATAAAACTGAATAAATATCAGGTCAGTTTTATCAGGGAATTCTATGTCAGTAATGTTTCTCCAGTACTAAGGATCAATTCCAGGGTCATATATATGATTGGGAAGGCACTCTACCACTGAACCACATTCCCACTCTTATCAGCAATTTTTATTAAGATTCAGTATTTGTGCAAAAGCACCACTAGCAATGTTTGTTTATAATGTTACATACATTGAAAATAATTTTGTACCCCTGATTTTAGTATTCATTCACATTTCAATGGCTGTCTGTTGCTAACTGGTGCTCATGTGGTGACTGATTAACACAATTCAATAACAAAAGAATGATTAAAATGTCAACTTGTTTTTAATATTTAGAATTCATCAATGCTTTATATTTATTTTATTCTTTTTAAATTACCCTGCTTAATTTTGGGTTTTAATTTTTTCCATGGTGTTTTATTCTTTCTTCAGTAGAAGGTTTTGGGTTTTTTTATTTCATTATTTTTAAATTTTCTTTCTCTTTCTTTTTATTTTGGTGGTACCTCAAATATGCTGAGCAGGTTGTCTATCAATGAGCTACATGCCCAGCTATTTGTCCTTTAAATTTATAAGTTTTGTCATGTAGTTATTTTAATCTCAGTTCAAATGAAGAGAAAGAAACATAATGGTATGAGCACACAAACCATTAACATGTTATCCCAGCACTGGGGAGGCTAAAAACAGGAGCATCACTGAGTCTGATCTAGTGAGACGCTATGGGCCCCCTAGACCCTGACCCAAATACATTTAAGAAAGAAAAAGAAAGAAAGAAAAAAGAAAGAAAAGAAAAAATATTGGAAAGACTTCACTGTGTCATGTTACAGGAATAGGTAACAGAAATACAGAAAATAGTTATGTAAGACATAAAGAGAACTACAATATTATCCTATGAAATATGTCATTAAAATTACTTCTGTGATATATAGACTAGATACTAGCATTTCACATTGTACCATTCTGCAACATGCAAGCATGCTCCACTTGCAAAAATTTCATGACATCAAAAATACTGGTCAAGTAAAGATTTAAAAATCTTTTTGTTT